>CABHPH010140033.1:20546-38151 GCA_902168325.1 Peromyscus nudipes
GGGAGGGGAGGGAGGGAGGAAGGAAGGAAGGAAGGAAGGAAGGAAGGAAGGAAGGAAAGAAAGAAAGAAAGAAAGAAAGAAAGAAAGAAAGAAAGAAAGAAAGAAAGAAAGAGAAAAAATCATTTTCTTGCCGGGCAGTGATGGCACACACCTTTAGCCCCAGCAGGAAGGCAAATCTCTAAGTCCAAGGCCAGCCTGATCTACAGAGTGAGTTCCAGGACAGCCAGGGCAACATAATGAGACCCAGTTTAAAAAATCTGAAGAGGCTGCAGAGCTTGGTTTGGTAGCACAGACCTATGATCCTAAAGCAGGAGGAGAGATAAATTCAAGGCCAACTTGAACTACACAGTGAAAATCCTGTCTTAAATACAAATACATACATACACACACACACACACACACACACACTCTATATGAATTGGTATGAATTTGATGAACTAGGCTACCTCATGATTTTACTAATGGTTGAGTATATTACAATCCCCCTTTCAAAAAGCTTGGCTTAGGGGCTGGAGAGATGGCTCAGCAGTTAAGAGCACTGGCTGCTCTTCCAGAGGACGGGGGTTCAATTCCCAACACCCACGTGGCAGCTCACAGTTGTAATTCCAGTTCCAGGGGATCCAACACCCTTACACAGACACACATGTAGGCAAACACCATGCAAATAAATAAATCATTAGAAAAAAAAGCTTAGCTTAGGGAAATAAACTCAATTCCATAAAGACGCCCCATTCAGCGTTGTACAGTATAGTGGGAAAATACTAAAACATGTTTAAATTTCAGTTCCTACAGTCCTTAAAAAGGACTACTTAATGTAACAAAGAAAGTACATACATTAAGGGGAAAAAGACACATAGAGCATACTAAGAGTCTACTTTGATTAAATGGGGGAGGGGGACCCTGCTGGACAGATGTCTCAGTGGTTTTCCAAAGGACACGGTCTTAATTCCAAGTACCCACATGGCAGCTCATAACTATCTGTAACTCCAGTCCAGGAGATCCCATGTACTCTTCTGGTCTCCATGGGGACTAGGCACACATGTACTGAACAAACACACATGCAAGCATAACAAAACAAAACAAAAAATTTATTTCATTTTTTTGAAAAAGGAAAAGGAAAAGAAAGGAAGAAAAAACAAAGAAGCTAGGGCTGGTAATCCTACCTACTCAGGAAGTTGAGGCAAGAGGGTTAAGTTCAAAACCACCCTGATCCACTTAGTGAGAGCTTGTGTCAAACTAAAGGGCAAAAGAGGGCCAGGATGGATGTAGCTCTGTGGCACTGAACTTGCCTAGCATGGGAGAAGCCCTGTGTTCAATCTCCAGGACCACCAATAACAGAGTGATACTGGCCAGCATCAGCAACAATCTTGTACAGTGGTTCTCAACTGTGTGTTGCAACCCCTTTGGGGGTCCAACAACCTCTTCATAGGGATGACATATCAGATATCTTGCATATCAGATATTTACATTAAGATTCGTAACAGGGGCTGGAGAGATGGCTCAGCAGTTAAGAGCACTGGCTGTTCTTCCAGAAGTCCTGAGTTCAATTCCCAGCAACCACACGGTAGCTCCCAACCATCTGTAAAGAGACCTGGCGCCCTCTTCTGGCATGTGGGCAGAACACTGTATACATAATAAATAAATCTTTAAAAAAAAAAAAAAGATTCGTAACAGTAGCAAAATTAGTTATGAAGTAGCAGCGAAAATAACTTTATGATTGGGGAAGTCACCACAACATGAGAAACTGTATTACAGGGTCACAGCATCAGGAAGGTTGAGAACCACTGATCTAGTTAGATGAAAAACTGTATATAGCTTACTTTCATCACCTTTTTGTACAAAAGAAAGGTTTTAAAATTTTTTGTGTGTGAGTGTTTTGCTTACATGGCTGCATGTGCCTAAGTACATGTCTTGTGCCCGCAGAGGTCACAAGAGGGCACCAGATCCTTTGGAACTGGATAGTTAGTTATGAGCCACCACACAGGTGCTGGGATTCAAACCCAGGTCCTTGGCAAAAGTAACTAATGCTCTTAGCCACTGAGATCTCTCTCCAGCACCATCCGTAAATTTTTTTAATCCTCACAAAAAACAAATAGACAGGACTGTGTTCCTGAAATATTAATAAACTGCAAACCCTCATTCTTCTACTGTTTTTGTTGTTGTTTGTTTGTTTGTTTGCTTGCTTGTTTTCCCAGAGACAGGGTTTCTCTGTATAACGGCCCTGGCTATCCTGAAACTCGCTCTTTAGACCAGGCTAGCCTCAGATCCACCTGCCTCTGCCTCCCGAGTGCTGGGATTAAAAGTGTACGTCATCACGACCCTGCTTCAAACCCTTATTCTTATGATAATCTCCTTAATTTTTATCAATAAAAATTATACCTTCCCTCAAATTATTTCATTGTTCCCAGATTCCCATTTGCCTTAAATTAAGTTCACTTTCTTTAACACTGCAAACCCAACAGCTGGCTTCATCCCAACATCAACACTCTGATCACTTCAATCACTGTTAATTGGTCTGTTAAAGTGCACACCAAAAATCCCAACTGAAACTTAACAGTATCCTGGGTGTCTCTGTTTCTATTCAAGATTAATCTTCCCACTTTGTTATGCATACCACCCCTACCCCTCCCTCTTCTTTTTCAAAGACTTCCTAATAATCTTGTTAGAGGAAAAAATAATCTGATTGCTCTCTAGCATACTCCAATCTCCTACCCACCAACGTACAATTCCCTCCATTATCTGCCAGTTCTTTTCAAAGCTCCCTCAAGCCCGACTTCCCCAGCTCTTTATGGTCTCTCCTCTTTACTCTCCTGTTAAGCTAAACTCCTAATGTTACATTCTCACCTCATCTTTTAGTAACCCATTCCAAACAGATTTCTGTCTTCACCTTTCCAATAAAAACTCCAGCAAGGACACCAATGGTAATTGTGTTGAAAATTCAAGGGTCTTTTCCTTTTAACAGCCTAACAGGCCAATTTCTTCCGAACACTCTTTTCTTGGCTTTAGTGACACCATGCACTTCTGCTTTTCTTAACACAAGTATTAACTCACTTTATCTTTTGTTAGTTGTCCTCAGTTTCAAATTCAGTATGTACAAAAGGCTGAAAACAAAAGACCAGGACTTCATCCTAAAATCTGTATTTTAGGCAATTTCCTCCCTAAGATTCCCCAGTTGAGGATTTAAATGCTTAGCTGCTTAGCTGACCTATGTCAAATCTCTCTCCAGATCTCGCCTCCAGACTCATAAACTCAACCACTTGCTTGTTATTTCCATCAACATAAACCTAAAAAGGACATAGCAAAATTCTCGCTTTTTCATCTCTCCTATCTCAAAAATTATCATCACCACTAATCACTAAAACCAAAGCCTTAAGTATTTTGCTAATCCATCAGACTGTGTTGTTTGCACCTTCTGAGTATATCCCAGCACTACACTACTCTTCAGCTCCTACTCAACTCTAACCCAATTTACTATCCTCTCCTGTCCAAGTGATCACCCTGAGTTTTTTCCCTACCCTTTCTCCACAGCAAGCTAATGAATTTCCTGTCTCAACTTGATAGGGTGGCATAAACCTGTGGTGACAACACTAGAGACAGGCAGGAAGATCTGGAATTCAAGGCCAGCCAGTCTACACAGTGAGACCTGATTCAAGAAACAGACAATTTCCCCTTTTCTTTTTTCACTAATGAAACAAGGGTTTTAACTGGAAATCAATGTGTTCCACCAAAATACATTTTGAACATTTTTATTTATCTGTGCATGGGGGGGGGGACACATGTGGAGAAGAGAAGACAATTCGTAGTAGGTGGTGTCCCCACCCCCCCACCCCCCCCACCCCCCAACCCCACCCCACCCCCGCCACCATGTGAGTCCCAGGGATCAAACTCAGGTCATTAGGTTTGACAGCAAGCACCTTTCTTTACCTGATAAAATATCTCACCAGCCCTAAATTACATTTCTTAATCTTCTTTACTTCAGTAAAAAGGTTTTTAAAAAGCAAAACCAGAAGTTATTGAAAAGAACTTCTGAGAAAGCTGTATAAAGGAGGCAAGCTCGGCTGTCTTATGTCTTTCCCTGCTGAACTTCAGGTATGTTGTCTGGACAACCGTTTTGAGAATTTAAAAACAAAAGGCACATCCTTAAGGACTATTAATTGAACATGAGAAGCAGTCTATTAGCTGGGCATGGTGATGTCTTCCTGTAATCCCAGCCAGAAAGGTCAAGGTTGGAGGAAACTGTCAGGCCACATACATAGCTGGACCCTATCTCATAAATCGAAAGGATTTTCAATCTGTAATGCTAAAGTCACTTGGAACACCACCTTCAGACTTCCCTACTTGTCTAAATTACTGACCACTATCTTGTTTGTTAGCTCCAGAAACTCAAACCTCCAGATCAGTAGATCTCAACCTGTGGGTCACGCCAGCAGACATTTACATTACAATTCATAACAATAGCCAAATTAGTTATGAAGTAGCCAACAAAATAATATTATGGTTGGGGGTCACAACACTATGAGGGACTGTATTAGAGGGCCAAAGCATTAGGAAGGGTGAGAACCACTGCTCTAGATCCTTTTTCCTCAAATGTCCCCACCTCCACCCACACACACACCCCCCATACACACAAAAACAACACCCAAACTTTGTCTTTTCCTTTAAACTGGCCAATGGTTTCAACAGTCACTTAAAACCCAAATTCCTCTCTTAAAACATAAGTTGATTTGGATCCTACCACCCTTTCCAAGTTCATCTTCATCACTACCCACAAACTCCTAGCTGTTTTAGTTATTTAAACAGAACCCATTCCTTCTCTGAGTACTATCTCAACAGTTTCAAGTCCAAGAGCTATGTAGTAAGACTACCAAGGCCTACCACTGCTAATGTCTCAAAACACTAAAAAAAGAAAAGAAAAAAAGGCCAGATGTGGTGGCACACACCTTTAATCCCAGTACTCCAGAGGCAGAGGCAGGTGGATCTATAAGTTCAAGGCCAGCCTGGTCTACAGAGGTACCTCCAGGACAGCCAGGGCTACACAGGGAAACCCTGTCTTGAAATTTAAAGACATGGTGATGTCTTGGAAAGTGGAAGGAGAAATTCAAGGTCATCCTCAGTCACACAGTGAAGTTAGGGTGGCCTGGGGTATAAAGCCTTGTCTCAAAACAAAAGGTAGATGTAGCAACCTTTACTATCTATCTAAAGCAAACCTGTAACTTTTATATTTACAAAAACTGACTAAGAAAAGTGATTAAGCTGGGCAAGGTGAGCACATGCTTTTAATCTCAGGAGGTAGAGGCAAGCAGATCTCTGTCTACAGCCTGCTTGTCTACATAGCAAGTTCCAGACCAGCCAGGGATACATATGAGACCCTGTCTCAAAAGGGGTGGGGAAAGGAAGAAAAGGAAAAGACCACTGATTTTTTTCCATCTGTAGTTGTTATGACTATCAGCTTTCCATAGTTGATCCTCCTGACATATAGCTAAGTTTACTCAAATTTACCCAAATATGGCTGTGTAAGGGTTATTCCCAAGGAACTCTCTCCCTGAGGTTAAATTGAATTACTCAACCTTACAGCTTCCTTTAAGCTATACACACACACTTAAAATTAGCTGTTCAGTATCTCACTGTAGGCCAAAATCTACTCAGTAAAGCAGTGACAATGTCTATTTTATTAACCATCTAAGCAGTATTCAATAAATATCTACTGAATAAATGAAAATATGAAGATAAACAAACGAACCCACAGGAATACAGATGATGTCATATATACTACATAGATGCCCCTTGAGATTTTCAAAGGAGAAAAGAACAAAATAAACCCAAAATAACTTCCTTCTGACCATCTTGCTTCCTAGTTTTTGACCTGGACATTCATTTTCTAAATAGAGGACTCAACTAAATTAGTCACCCATATATTGAATAAATGATACACAACTTGACCTGGACACCATCTTTAACAATTTTACACTTCTCCAAGTCTCAGAAGCAGAACAAAATGTATTACTTTCATGATGGTTGGGATAAGCTCCCCAAAATCTTTCAACTTACTCAGGAACACAAGTGCCTCCTACTCAGTTAGCCACAATGTGCTGGAACAACAGAGAGTGGAGTATCAATAAGCTAGGTCTCCACCTTCGATGATACATCACCAGGGCTTTTTGTTTGTTGGAATGTTTGTTTGTTTGTTTTGGTTTTTTGAAACAGGGTTTCTCTGTGTAACCGTGGCTGTCCTGTCTCTATAGCCCAGACTGGCCTAGAACTCAGAGATCCACCTACTTCTGCCTCCCAAGTACTGGGACTAAAGAAGTGAAACCACACCTGGCACATTCTCATGTAGGCACATGGAGGATAGTACAGCACCTCACAAAGTAAACATCTTAGGACAAAAAAGTATGACCAAATCCAGAGACATTTTTTAAAAAGGCCTCACAGCTGGGCATGGTGGCACACACCTTTAATGTCAACACTCCAGGAAGAGGCAGGCAGAGAGTTCAAGACCTGTTCTATATATATTCTGAGCTCCAGGCCAGCCAGGGTTACACAGTATATACCTTGCACGGGGATGAGGTCTGACATAAATAACCACCTAGGGCTGGGGATATAACTGAGTACTACAAACATGCCAGGCATATATAAGGCACTAAGTTTGCATGGAAGCAGAGATGTCTTAGGGGAGCACTTAGGTTAATTTAGAAACCAGGCATGGCATAATCCTGTAATCCCAGCCTTCAAGAGGCTGAGGCTAAACTGTAAGCCTGTTCTCATTGGAAAGAATGAGTGAATGAAGACTGCTGTGGGATATTCATATACTGTGTGAAAATGCATTGCTGAGACTGATGTAATGAAAAGCTGAACAGCCAATAGCTAGGCAGGAGGTATAGGCAGGACTTCCAGGCACAGAGAGGACTATGGGAAGAAGAGAGGCAGAGTCCATAGCCAGACACAGAAGAGGTAGCTTGGGCAGTATGGAGAGATGAGGTAATAAGCCACACAGCAGAACATAGATTAAAATATACAGGTTGATTTAAGTTATAAGAACTAGTTAGGAACAAGCCTAAGCTAAGGCCGAGCTTTCATAATTAATAAGAAGTCTCCATGTCGTTATTTGTGAGCTGGTGGCTCAAAGAAAAATCTGACTACAGAAAACATTTACATATAAAACAAATATTTATAAAAAAAAAACTAAAAAAATTTATAAAAAAAAACACAACACCTAAACTACATCCAAAGATATAGTAAGAAATCAGCATATACCACTCATATATACACTCAAAATTCTCAGCAATAAACTGGAAATAACTAACAGATGTAGAAAGTGTTCTGAACTTTTTTTTATCCTAGGGACTGAAGAGATTGTTCAGTGGTTAACAGTAATGACTGTTTTTGCAGTGGTGGTACACGCCTTTAATCCCAGCACTCGGGAGGCAGAAACAGGTGGATCTCTGTGAGTTCGAGGCCAGCCTGGTCTACAAAGTGAGTTCCAGGACAGGCTCCGAAAGCTACACAGAGAAATCCTGTCTCGAAAAACCAAAAGAAAAAAAAAAAGAAAAGAAAAGAAAAGAACAGCATTAAAGAACATGCATTAAGAACAGCATTAAACAAGATAACTCACAGATGAGTAAGACAATCTCAATAGACAACGTGAAACAAAGAACTGTAGAAAACAACCCAGTCATCACTTGGGAGAAGGAAGTACATAAAAATGGACAGGAGAAGCTAGAGAGATGATTCAAATGATTAAGAGAGCATGCTGCTCTGTCAGAGGGGCCAGTTCACTTCTCAGCACCCCTATTAGGGGGCTCACAATGGCCTCTAACTTCAGCTCCAGAGGATCTGATGTGTTCTTCTGGCCTGCTCAGGCATACACACATATACACATACATACACATATACATATGTTTCTTTAAAAGATCTACTTTAGGTGGTGGCACACACCTTTAATCCCAGCATTCTGGAGGCAGAAGCAGAGACAGACAGATCTGGCAGCCTGGTCTACAGAGCAAATTCCAGGACAACCAGAGCTACAGAGAAACCCTAGAGGGGAGGGGGAAGCTTTTCGTTTTAAAAAAAAATCCCAGTAGGGTTAGGATGTAGCTCAGCTGGTAGAACATTTGCTGAGCACGACAAAATCCTAGGGTTCAATCCCTATACCCTATAAACAGAATGTGGTGGTGTATAACTGTACTCCTAACACTTGAAAAGGCAGACGGATTGAAGTTCAAGGTCACCCTCAGCTACATATCCAGTTTGAAGCCAGCCTAGGATACAAGAGAGCCTGCCTCAAAAATAAGTGGAGAGGGGAGCACAAAAGCAAAGTGTACCTATCCAAGATCTGAAGCGACAACACTTCCAAGCTATTACATTCCAGGAACCTACAAGAGGCTTAAAAGAAAAGGATTCTAAGAATTTAAGGAGTTTTCCCAGAAGTCTATCTAGAAAATTGTACAGATCTAAGTACAATTAATAATACAGTGAGTGCACTACAGAAATCTGACAGTGATAGCAGAGGACAGGAGTAAACTGAGGGTTCAAGAAAGACTATCAAGTGGCATTTTTAGCCAGGCATGGTGACACATATGACCTATAATCACAGTGCCTGGAAAATGGAGGCTAGAGGATAAGGAGATTCAATACCAGTCTTGGCTATACAGTAAGTTCAAGGTCAACAGAGTCTACATGAGACCCCACCTTCAAAAAAAGAGGTAGCATTTTACGATAAGTTTCATTTATTTCTTTTTGTGAATAAGAATTTCATTTTCTTGTTCAGGTAGGTATTAATCTCCTGGTTCTGATGATTTCTTCTTGCCTCATCTCAACCTCTTGGGTGCTGGGATTATATGCATGTGCCCCATACTTGGCCTAAGGACATCACAGAACCAAAGGACTGGTAGGATGTGGTCCTAGCACTTGGGAGGCAGAGGCAGGAGGGCGGTCTCTGTGAGTGGAAGCCAGCCTGATACACATATTGAGTTCCAGGACTATGTAGAGAGACCCTGTTTCAACAAAACAAACAAAAAAACAAACAAACAAAACAAAAGCAAAGGATTGGAGTCAGGAAGATGGATCTACAGGTAAAGAAAAGACTGGCAAACTGAGCTCAAGCACATTAATTCACATGGTGGGACCAGAGCCAACTCCTGCAAGTTGCCCTCTGATCATCACCCCTCCACCCCCAATTCTTTTTAAAATAAGGGAAGGGGCTAGTGAGCTATCTCAGTGGTTAACCCATATGGTGAAAGTAGAGAACTGACTCCCACAAGCTGTTCTCCAATCACACCACATCTGCCATGGCATACATACAAACATACTAATAAAAAACATGTGTGTGGGGGGGGGGGGTGGATATGTTCCTAAAGACTTGGTCCAGATCCTACAGCTGAACTAAACAGCAAGCAGTTCAGTACTATTCAAGTTTTGAAATACAAAGTCTGAAGTTTATACAGGGATAAAAGTATAAATCTGAGCCTTGATTCTAAATAGGCTAGGAAAGCTATAAAGGCTATGACTATGAAATAGGCAGCAAAGAACATTAAGGAAAATGACAGTACAAGGTCGTTTTTAACTTTTTTTATATTTCATGTATGTATTTTTGATATAAGGCCCCAGCTGGTCTGGAACTTGCTGTATAGACCAGGCTAGCCTTGAACTCACAGAAATCCACAAGCCTGTCTCTCAAAAGCTGGGATTAAAGGCATGCACCACTACACCTGGCTTTTTTTTATTTTTAAATACATGTACAAGTGTGTGTCTTCGTGGTCCATGTGAGTGAAGTGTCCAGAGTGGCCAGAAGATAGTAGATACCCTAGAGCTGGAGTTACAGGAGGTTCTAAGCAGCCCAAAGTGGGCACTAGAACCAATCCTGGGCAATCTGCAAAAGCTGTAACTACTCTTAACAGCTGAGCCATAACAGTAGCCCCTATTTTAATTGTTTGTGTGTCTGTGTAATGTACATGGAACTAGCAGGCACTATCAGGTGTGCTCCTCTACAGATCTCCATTTATTTTCTTGTATTTATTTATTTATTTATTTATTTATTTATTTATTTATTTATTTATTTATTTTCTGGAGGAGGGATGTGCATGTGTCATGGAACAAGCATGTGGGGGTTAGAAGATAATTTGCAGGAGTCAATTCTCTACGTCCACTATGTGGATCCTATGGATCCAACTCAAGTAGTCAGGATTGAGAGTGAGTGTCTTTACCTGCTGAGCCTTCCTGTCAACCCCTCACCTTATTTTTTTGAGCCAAGGGTCTCTCAGTGAACCTGGGGCTTACAATATTAGCTAGACTGGCTAACCAGCAAGCCCCAGGTATCTGCCTGTCTCTGCAACCCTATCCCCAGTAATGGGGATACAGGGGTATTCCACTGTACCTGGCTTTTATGAGTGCTAAGGATCAGAACTCAACTCTCCACACTTGAGCAGCCAGCATTTTACCCACTGAGCCATCTACCTGGCCCGAGATCTATAAAGGAAAGGTGGGATAAAACTAAGTGACACGGAGTCAGTCATAAAAGAACCGTATTGTGAGAGTACACAAGTTACATATAGTAGGAGTAGTGAAATTTGTAAAAATGGAAAAGAGAAGGGAGTGACTATCAGGGATGGAGTGAGAGAGAGTAGAGTGTTACTGAGCACAGATTTTTTTCAGTTTTACAGGACAAGGAAAGTTCTGGAGAAAACTGGTAGTAATGGCTGCACAACAACACTGTAAATGTACTTAACACCACTTAAGTATACATCTAAAGGTGATTAAGCTGGCAAACTTTGTTCAGTGCTTTATCAGGGCCAGGGGGTAGTACTGGGATCAACTCAGAGCCTTGCACATACCAGGCAAGTACCCCACAAATGAGCTGTGTCCAAAGCTATGTGCTTTTTTTGTTGTTGTTTTTCGAGACAGGGTTTCTCTGTGTAGCTTTGCCCTTTCCTGGGTTATGTGCATTTTTATCATACTTTCACAGAGTAAATAAAAAAAAAACACTCACATAATAGGAAATATCAAATATATATAAAGAATGCGTAGCCCAAAAAAATTAATCGAGAGAAAAAAAGGAAAGAAAAAAAAAAAAGACGTGGAGAAAGGAGGGACATTTTCTTTTCTATTTTTTTCTTCTTTGAAGACAGGGTTTCTCTGTGTAACAGTCCTGGCTGTCCGGGAACTTGATTTGTAGACCAAGCTGGCCTCGAACGCAGAGATCTGCCTGCCTCTCTGCCTCCCAAGTGCTGGGATTACAGGCCCAGCTGAGGAGGGACATTTTCAATACATACTTTTCCTTAGTTTACAAACTGTCTCCTAAAAGAGATTAACACCTTGAAGCCCATATATCCCTATGCATTATTCTCTCTGGTCATCTGCCCTAGGAGATGTTCCATATGATGACAGGTTCTTAATTTAAACAATGACGTCAACTGAGGAGTCACTGAGGAGCTAAGGAGACAGCTCAGTAGGAAAGCACAAATGTTAGCACCGGAGTTCAAATCTCCAAAGCCCGTGTAATGCACTTCCGGTGTCCCTAAGGTGAGATCTGGGCCAAGACAGAGAATCCCCCAGAAACTTCCAAGGCAGCCAGTCTCTCATAAAACAAAGAACAAAGAGACATCCTGTTTCAAACAAGAAGGAATGGTAAGACCAACACCTGAGACTGTCTGTACTGTCCTCTCAATGTGGTCCCCATGCGAGACCCTGTCTCAAAAAAAAAAAAAAAAGGAGCTAGAATAAAAAAGGAGCTAGAATCAGTATTCAGAACATCAGTAGAAAAACCAGGACTTAAAATCGAATTATAAAGCCCACACTCTTAATTACTAAATTTACCATTTTACAATCCAAGAATTAAGTATCTCTGCCTCCTGGCAGGTTTAAATTCTCATATAAAGAGGGATAAAGGAAAACAAATACCAAATATTAAAACTCTCTTTGCACTTTTATCAGTATTTACTAGTATTATAAAAAGACTATTCATATGGAACACTGACATATTGTGTTTGGAGTAGACAAAAATGTGTCATTCACCATTAACTAGCTTGGTATCACTGACCCACAACCAACCTCTTTGGACCTGTTTTCCAATCTTTTTCTTTCTTTTTTTTTTTTTTTTTTTTCTTTTTTCCTTTTTAGATCAAGACAGGGTTTCTGTGTGTGTGTGTAGCCCTGGCTGTTCTGGAACTCGCTCTGTGTACCAGGCTGGGCCTCGAACTCAGGGATCTACCTGCTTCTGCCTTCCAAGTGCTAGGATTAAACACATGCGCCATCACTACCCAGCAGTTTTCCAATCTTCCAGGTAAGGAATTCGTTATGGTATCTTTGGGCTCTTTAAACAAACACACACACACCCACACAGACACACACACACCAAATTTTAACCCCTTTCTAAGACACTATTCCCTACAGTGGTCTGGGTTTATCTGGGGTTTTGCTGCTGTGTGGCTTCTGAGATAGGGTCTGATGTAACTCAGGCTGGCCCTAAACCCCTCATTCTCCTGTCACCAAACCTGGAGGGTTTTTGTCTGTTGAGACTGGGTCTCTCTCTGCAGCTCTGGCTCTCATAGAACTTGCTATGCAGACCAGGCTGGCCTCCAATTCACAATCACCCTGCCTCTGCCACTGGAGTGAATGCTAGCATTAAAAGCCTGGAGTGGAGGTTTTCTGTTTTTTGTTTGTTTTTTGTTTTGTTTTGTTTTTTAAACAAAAGATTTTGAAGAGCCCTCTGAAATAGTTTACTTAGCAGGTAAAACTGGTCTGCAAGCCTCATGACCTGAGTTTGAGTTCTGGAACCCACAGTGGACAGAAACACCTTTCCAAAGTTGTCCTCCGATCTATGCATACAGACAGATGACAGACAGAAAATTTTACATTTTTAAGGGAATTTCAATTCAAACTTGAATCATACAGTATATACTCATGTCTTGTCTTTTACTCAAACACACTAATCTGTGCTGGAAGAAATCAGAAAAGGTGGGCATAGTGGCACATGCCTTTCATCCTATCACTGAGTAAGCCGCTGAGTTCAAATCAAAACCGGCAGACAGGCCTTTAATCCCAGCTCCTGGGAGGCAGAGGCAGGAGAACCTGTTGAGTTCTACATAGCGAGTTCCAGGGCAGCCAAGACTATAAAGAGACCCTGTCTCAAAAAAACAACAACAACAAAAGAAAAAAAAAAACAAAAAAACCAGCAGGTCTACATAGCATGTTTCAGGTCAACCAAGGAGGGCCATATAGTAAAGCCCCTTCTTCGATTTAAAAAACAAAATGCAAAAAACAACTGGAGGTAGGGTCTTATGGTACTGATAATGTTCTGCTTCTTGATTTGAGTGCCAGTCATACTGTATGTCTACTTTACTTTGATACGGAAAAAGGTGCTTTCCCAAAAAAGTAACAGAACATAATTTCACAACTATGTTGAGTACAGATGAGCTATAGACCTTTCTGTTCTAAATAGATAAATCAATCTCTCTTCCCCACCCACTCTCTCACCTGTCTGTGCCAACAAGTTAGCTGAAGTCCCTCTCAACTTTTCTTTTGAATCCAACCCATGAACCTCTTCCATTCTCATACCCACAGAACACCCATGACAATTTTTTACACCTAGCCCCCCCCCCCAACAACAGAAGCCATAGTCTTACAGTCCCACTGAACTGTACTCCCAAATCCTGACCCAGCATTGTTACCTACCCTTTATGTACTACTCTACCATTCTAATCAGGTAAGTCTTTGAGGTGTTAAGATCAGTATTCTCTAGGGGCTAGAGAGATAGCCCAGTGGTTAAGAACATGTATTGTTCTTGCAGAGGAGTTGAGTTTGATTCCCAGCACCCACATCAGGCTGCTTACAATTGCTTGTAACTCCAGCTCCAGGGAATGGCTCTAACCTCAGGTACATGCACATATACAGATATATATACACATGCACACATAAATAAATGATAATAAAAATGTTTTTTTAAAAAAAGATCAGTATGCTCAATATGTTCACAAAAAATAAGGATATGCTTTACAAAGGAGTGACATGCCAGGGAAGCCAAGATGCATCTCAACATTTGCCAGAGATCAAAGTCTCTTTTGCTGTGCTGAGGATAGAATCTAGAGCATCCCACAAGATAGACAACCTCACAATCTTCTTAAGAATAAAGTAAAAGGCCAGGGATAGTGGTCATGTGTTTAGTCCCAGCACTTGGGAGGGAGAGGCAGGCAATTTCTTTGAGTTCAAGGCCAGCCTGGTCTACATGGTGAGTTATAGCCAGGGCTATGTTATGTAAAGACTGTCTCCCAAAACAAATAAATAAAAAAAGCAGAGCTGTGGTAGCGAACACCTTTAATCCCAGCACTTGGGAGCCAAGAGCAGGCAGATCTTTTTAGGCCAGGCCGGTCTACAGAGCTAGTTCTAGGACAGCCAATGCTACACAAAGACAGCCAACGCTACACAAAGAAATCCTGTCTCGAAAAACAAAATAAATAAATAAAAAGACAAAACAAAACAAGATTAAAGTAAAATAAGAAATGTAGTATCACTTGTACAGGCTTTTGTTTTTTTAAACCAGTACGTAAGGCTGCTGTGTTCAGGCCACTCCAGAACCTCATTAGGCACACTAAACAATCCACACAAAGCTGTAGCTTACGTAACTGAAGAAAAATTCTACTCTTGCTGAGCAGTGGTGGCACAGGTCTTTAGTCCCAGCACTCAGGAGGTAGAGGCAGGCGGATCTGAGTTTGAGGCCAGCCTGGTCTACAGACTGAGTACCAGGACAGTCAAGGTTACACAGACAAACCTTGTCTCGGAAAAACTGAAAAATAAAAATAAAAATAAAAATCTACTCTTAAGCCGGGTGGTGGTGGCGCACGCCTTTAATCCCAGCACTCGGGAGGCAGAGCCAGGCGGATCTCTGTGAGTTCGAGGCCAGCCTGGGCTACCAAGTGAGCTCCAGGAAAGGCACAAAGCTACACAGAGAAACCCTGTCTCGAAAAACAAAAAAAAAACAAAAAAAAACAAAAAAAAAAATCTACTCTTAAAAAATTCTTATACTTCAGGTATATGAACTCAGTGGTGGAGCACTTACCTACTATACATAAAGCCCTGCATTTGATCATAAGCACTGAAAATCTGTTAAAATTTTTTTCAAATTCTAGTTACATTGTTTTCTGTAGGTAACTTTACCTTTTCTTTAAATCAAAATAGAGAGGGTGAGATATAGCCTAATGGTACAGCACTTGCTTACAATGACCACACACACACACACACACACACACACACACACACACACACACACACACACATATGCAGAAGAGGGGGAAGAGAAGGGGAAATAATTAAAGGGAAAACAAACTTAAAAGTTCAAAAGACAAAAGATTCAACCACCCTTTGGATAAACACTACACACCTTATCTAAAGACAGTCCTATAGGTTCTTCAAAGGAGTTCTGTCTCCAATAGTAGGTCTTATCCACTGGCTGTCAAGAGACATTTACCTCATACTACTGACAAGGGTAGTAGTTTAGTAGCAGTAAGGGCACCCAATGTTAGACACTGGAGATACTCAGAAACACCTCATGATACACGGAAAGCCACTCAATTTAAACTAAAAATAAAAACCTGCTCAAAAGTTCATTAATTCCAGAGTTAAGAAACTATGTCCTACAGAGGTATGATGGCACATGCCTTTCATCCCAGGATTCAGGAGTAAGAGGCAGGTGGAGCTCTGACTTGAGGCCAGCCTGGTCTAAGCAGTAAGTTCAAGGACAGCCAGAACTGCAGAGAGGAGAGTCCCTGTCTTTAAAAAAGAAAAAAAGAAAAGAAAAAAGGAAATCAAAAAGGAAATAACAAAGAAACTATATCCTATAGAAATCAACAGTTTAGAAGTTTGCAAGCTACTTGCATATAAGATAATTTAGGTCAAGCCAGATCAACTATATAGTAAATATAAAATTTAATAAAATTTAAAATTATGAAAGGCTAAATACTAAAGAAAAACTTAATACACAACAATAATTTCATGAAACAAACTTGCTTATACCACAGATTCAAACATTCCCTTTAATTCCAGCACTTGGGAGGCAGAGGCAGGCGGCTCTCAGTGAGTTCGGGGCCAGCCTGGTCCAGAGAATGAGTTCCAAGACAGCCAGAACTGTTACACAGAGAAACCCTGCTTCGAAAACTCAAAGAAAAAAAAAAATCAGCAAACTATAGCTAAGAATTATTAAAAAAAAACAAAAAAACAAAAAAAACAGGTATCATGAGCATAAATATACCAATTTAAGGGCATCTTATATCACTAAACTTCAAATTTAAAAATATTTTATGTAGAAATTCAAGTAAACCTTTAATTATAGGTACCAATTAATGAGTTTATACTAACATTAACTAGTGCTTAAATGCTTTATCAAGTAATATAAAGTATTACAAGTAATAAAATGGTCGAGCGGTGGTGGCGCATACCTTTAATCTCAGCACTCAGGAGGCAGAGGCAGATGGATCTGAGAGTTCGAGGCCAGCCTGGTTTACAAAGCGAGTTCCAGGACAGGCTCCAAGGCTACATAGAGAAACCCTGTCTTGAAAAAACCCAAAAAGTAATAAAATGTGGGCCCAATTTCGATAATTAAAAGTATGCCTATTCTTTACCCAGCCATGTGTAGTGCATAGTAATATAAGCAAATCCAAATTCTAAAGCCACATTTGCGATAAAGTCATGTAAACAATAATTTAACTTCTCTGAACCTCAATTTTCTCATCTAAAAAATAGGAGAGCTAATTCAAAGACCTGTTGGTAAGAATTAGCAATACATAAACAATAGTTGAAGAGGCATTCTGTAAATGGCAGCCGCAATAATTGGAAGCAATATACAACCTATGAATGTACTAAAGCATGGCTTAATCTGTTGATCCTCACAATTAGCAATTCACCTGACTTGACTCACAAACTATAATGTATTTTAGGTAAATTTCCTATTCTGAGCAACTCTGAACCACTACTTAAAATTCCATCATATTGTAGAGTATCTAACTGATAAAAGGCCCATCTCCAAGTAGTACTTTATGAAAAATAGATGCTACCTTTATTTCATTAAGTACCATTCACATGACTCAAAGTCCACAGTACGCCCAGTCATGCAACTTCCCCTACACATATATAATCAGTTTTAACCATTTCCCATAAATCCTTTCACTGTATTGTACTGGCAAATACAAACCTCCCCTTCCGACACAAACATGATTGCCTCTTCTTAGTACCTGACTATGTCTTTCACGTGTATGTTAAGGGCTTATATTTTAACTAATACACTCAGCAAATAATCACTTCCAGCCAATTCCTATGACCAGAATTCAGTCAATGGAAGCTATCTTTGTATTTTTGGAGTCACAATCTCTCTATGTATTCCTGGTCATACTGGATATAACTCACAGAGTTCTGCCTGCTTCTGTCCACCCACCTCCAGTGCTGGGATTAAAGGTATGCTCTGGCAAGAGTTATCTTTACAAAGGTACTTAAAAAACAGGCCAAAAATAAGTCATTAGATCAAACCAAAATTCTTAAACACTAGCATATGGATGAAACCTGGTACACTGGAGATTTACAAGAGGTCACATGCTGAAATAATTACTTGACCAGCTATTCAGAT
>CABHPH010140034.1:0-17174 GCA_902168325.1 Peromyscus nudipes
ACGCAGGTGCGCGGTCCGCCTCAGCCCCGAGGCCCGCCAGTGCCGCCCTGGCCGGAGCCGGAGCTTCTCTATGGAGTCTGTGAAATCAATAAAGCCGAGAGCTGTTAAAAAACCCCCCAATGCCTTCGGAGCCGCTGAACAGTGCAAGCCAGTTGACTCCAGCACGGGCTACATGGTCTCGATTTCCTGTCCCACTGGCAATGGGCGCGTGTATTTATTTTCCTTCTAGGTCATGTTTGAGTTGTTTTGGCTGAGACCAAGGCTCACTTGGGCCTTGAACGCGCTGTGTAAAGGAGGATGGCCTTGAAGTTCAACTTTTGAACCTTCTGCTAGCCCACACCGATTTGGGATTTTTCGACACGGAATTTAACTCCGTAGTCAGCCTGGCTTAGATCCGAGTTTCACTCTGTAGTCAGCCTGGCTTAGATCTCAGAATATAGACCCAAGATTGACCCAGATTCATGGCAATCCGGTCTCATCCTCGGAGGCTGGGATTTCAGGCACGAAACAACACCCACCCCAGCCTTTTGAGTTTGCTGAAGGCTGAACTTAGAATCCCTTCTCATATCTTGAGCACCCCAGTTGCTTATAAAATCTGGTTGATAATAGCATGCAGCTGAGAAGGTTAAAAGCAAGAACACAATTTAATTTTTCACACTATTGAACATATTCCATGTGTAGGGTGATCAGAGTTATCCTCTTGGGGTCACTTGTAGAGAGGTAAACCTGTCTTTCTTACAGATACTAGGAGTGTGTTTCATTTTCATAATGTATAGTAAGGATAAATACTTGACAGTGTTGCTTAAAAAATTACACATTTTTAACTTGACCATTGAATAGTTGCATATTATCCTAACAAGTTATTTCCAGATACTTAATTTCAGTTTAATGTTTAATAAAACTACATCTCCAGGCTAGATACTGAAGTGCCATCAAACTTTGCCATACTTTATGTGGTGTGTGTGTGTGTGTGTGTATGTGTTTGTGTATGTGTAGGTATATTCCTACCTATGTGCACATGGAGGCCAGAGAGACAACAGGTGGCCTCTTGTTCTACCTTATTCCTTCGAGACAGGTCTCTTCCTTTACCAGGACCTGACTTTTTTTTTTTTTTTTTTTATTTTTGTTGCTAGTCTGGCAGAGCACACAATCCTCGGGGATCCTCCTGACTCTACCACCCACAGTTCTGGGGTTACAGATATCTTGGAGACCAAACCAGCTTATTCTGTGGTGCTGGGAAACAAAGTCAGGACTTTGTGGGTTTAACAACAAGTGTTCTTAACCACTAAGCCACTATCTCTCCAGTCCCTGATATACTATTAATAAAGGAGCTCAGAAAATAACTGCTGGGTTGAAATGACTTCTGTACTCATTGTTTAGAATTACATTTGTAGCCTAGAAATTTTAGGCTCTTTTGGGCAATGTAGAGAGGAGAGAGGGAGGGAGAGAGAAAGAAAGAGAGAGACAGAGAAACAGTGGAAGTCATTAGGAGAGTGCTTGTAAGCAGAAGACCCTGGGTTGGATTCCCAACACCTCCCTCCCTATAAATAATAATAGTAGTAATAATAATAGCCTAAAAGTAGAGAAAGTTGTGTCTTGCTGATAGTTATAACTACCTTCTAGTCAGCACTCCCTACTAGGAGGGTGGAGTGTGGTTATCCGTCATCCCAAATCTTTGAATAAGTTTCCTTTGGAGCAGTAAATAGAGGATGACCTAATAGAAAGCCATACTATGTGCTGGTTTGGGGATTCACAAGCCTTTTGCAAGTTACTTTGTCTCTTAAGCTATTTCATGTGTAACGTTGACATCAGGATAACTAAATTGTAAGGTTGTGTAAATAAGATGTTCCTCAAAGTTCCTGTATAAATGTGGTAGACACTAAGTATTCCAGTTGATAACAGTGATGGTGCGGTCAGCACCAGGGCAAGCAAGGCTTTCGTCTCCAGGGTAAGGAGTGAATGAGGGATGAATCTAAGAGCCAGTGCCTCTTAACACTTTTCGCTACTTTGTTTTCTCGGCCTGGTTCCAATCCTAGTAGTAAGAGCAGACCTCACAATTCATAGAGTGCCTAGGTAAACCTGTATGTAACTACTCTCATGGCCTTTTCTGGGTTTAAGCTTACTGATCATTAAATATTTAGAAGCTTTTCCATTGTTTTCTTTCGTAAAACACAGATGTGGATCCTGTCAGACTGAGGTGAGGTACCTGGATTGAGGCAGTTCTCATCCACTCGTGGGCACGATCACCCGGTTGCCCTGGCCTGTTGCCCACCTTTCAGTGGTGCTTCAGTGCACAGAGCACACAGAGGAACGATGCCACCTCTGTCGTGTTCTCTGGTCCATTCTGCTGTAGTTATTCAGTGATAAGAGCAGAGAGGAAAAAGTACGTACCACATATAAATAGCATTGCTATATTTAAGTAAATAACTCCTAGTTAGCGCTTGGTGGTAGAAGATTCAGTTCAGGTGGACACGTGTCATTTTAAAGCAAGAGCTGTCGGCCTTTGAGACTGAGAATAAACCTTTTGTTTTGTTTTTGTCCATGCTAGGGGTAGAACTTGCCTGTATTCGAACTGTATGTAGTTGGACTTTTCTTTCCTAGAGACTGAGCCTAGGACCTCATGATCACTGGGCAAGTGTCCACCACTGAGCTCCATCGCTAGATTTTTGGAGGGCTAATTTGAATGGTTTGCCTGGTTTTTGGTTTTTTGTTTTTTGTTTTTGTTTTTTTTTGTTTGTTTTTTTGTTTGTTTTTTTTTTTTGTTTTTTTTAGACAGGCTGGTCTCACCTGTCTCGATTCGTTGATCACCTGCTGGAATGAAAGGTGTGCACCACCATGCCCAGCTGCGATTTGGGAGTTTTCCTAAGAGTATGAAAACATCCCTGAGCAGGTCGCAGTGGCATGCACAGGTTGTCTATCTGGGAGGTTGAAGCAAGATTATTTGAGCCTGCCAGTTCACTATCAGCCTGCTGTGCAAAATAAAGAGATCTGTGTTAAAAAGGAAGGAGAAAAGGGGAGTGATAGAGATGAGGAAAGCCAAAAGCGAAGCCTTAGCTTGTGAATAGTTAGTTGTAGGGCTTCTGAAAAGGAACTGGCTGCTTTGGGCACAGGGCTAAAAGTTCTACCAAGAAAAATGCCTCACAGTGTTATGAGAATGATAGAGAGTGCTATGTGTATTATTGGATTGCTTTATGGTTTATTTTTCCTAAAGCTGTGTTTCCTTTCAGGTAGAAGAACTCAGTAAAATACTACATTGTGGAAGAAATGAAGATAATACAAAGTCTGATGTAGAAGTACAGACAGAGGACCATGCTCCATGGTCAATTCCAGGTATTCAGTGTCTAGTGGGCATGCACGAGTACCCTCAGAGCATTCATATTTGCTCAAGCAGTGTTTCTTTTCTTTTTTTTTTTTTTTTTTTTTTGGTTTTTTGAGACAGGGTTTCTCTGTGTAGCTTGCGCCTTTCCTGGAGCTCACTTGGTAGCCCAGGCTGGCCTCGAACTCACAGAGATCCGCCTGGCTCTGCCTCCCGAGTGCTGGGATTAAAGGCGTGCGCCACCAACGCCCGGCTCAAGCAGTGTTTCTTTACAAATAAAAGGCAAAATACATAAATATGAAGAGTCTAATAATATTGATTTCTCTCTATATCACTTGGTTATTTTTCTTTTTGGGTGGCAAAATAGAAATGTATTATTTCTGTAATTTTGTTAATGTTTGTGTATGTGTTCAGTGTTAACTAAATATTCTGTTCCTGTTGCTTGAGTTAGGTTCTCAGTTTGGAGATAGAGCTAGCCTGGAACTTGCTTGGTAGTTAGCCCAGGTTGGCTTCATTTATATCAACTTTCTACCTCAGGCTCTCTAATACTGGGAAAATCCCCTTTAACCCCCACCTTACTGATCATACTTAATAATTTTGTCAGTCAGTAAGCCACCTTTTTTTTGTTTTTGTTTTTGTTTTCATCTTTTTTTAAAAAAAATTTGGTCTTGGCCTTGTGGCCAGATTTAATGGGTGCTGTTTTGCGTTTGATACGCAGGGTTTCAGTGGGTGCTATTTTGTGTTTGCTCCTCAGGGTTTGCAATTAACAATGAAACTTCTTCCATACTTCCATCAGCCGTGTCTTTCTTTTTGCTACAGATTATTATTATCAGACATATTATAATGATGATAGTCTTCCCCGTAAAGAGCCGGAACTGTCTGCACAGCAGAGTCAGTATGTTCAAGCTCCTACTAAAGACGAGTCACAAGTAGACGGTGATAGTTATGCTGGTCCTGATGGAGCAGAATGTGTTAAACGTGGACAAGAGGACCATTTCACCTCTGACTCACAGGTAATAAAAGGCTAGCCGTGAAACCTGAGGCCCGGGAATTCATCCTTAAATTGCCATTATAGACAAAGACAGGATTCCTTGATACATACTACAATGCACATAGGAGTTATAAATAGTCTTATTTATGATTATGCAAAGAGTATCAGTTTTGTTTTGTCTTTTGAAATTTTGAAAAGAAAGTTTTTCTTTGTTGCTCAGGTTGGCCTTGAACCCCTGAGCTCAAGTTGTCCTGCCTCAACCTCCTGGGTATTGGTTTGTATCAATACATTCAGCTACAATTACAAAAAAAAGAACTAGGAATGTATTTATAGTTATTATTGTTTTTGTGTTTATGATTACATGAACTAAAGGACTACTTGTCAGTCTATTTTAACTCAGTCCATGAACCCTGGAGCTCAGGAAGATAACCCAGGAGGTTAAGGTGCTTGTTAATACAAGCCTGGCAACCTGAGTTCAGTTCTTAACCCTGGAACCTCCTTAAAGGCAGAAGGAGAGAACTGAGTTCACATGGTTTTCTCTGACCTCCCAGAACAGCAAAATCAACAAAAGAAAAAACTCAGAGTAAAGGTTAAATTGAAAAACACTTGAAAATGTTTTTAAAAATGGTTCTGATTGTAACTTATGGCCATGTGTTTCCATTACAAACAGGAAACAAACTGAAACAGCGTTCTGAGTCCTGGCCCTTTCAGGTTTGCTAGCATCTAGCTGAACGACGGTTGTGTCACTTGGTGTGATTTTGTCTCCACAGGAGAGTGCCTCTGCATTGGCAGCTGAGGGCACGGCCTTGGAAGGGGCCTCGCTAGCTGAAAGCTTGAGAGCCGCCGCCGAAGCTGCTGTGTCGCAGACCGGCTTTACTTACGACGAGAACACAGGATTGTATTTTGACCACAGCACTGGTTTCTATTATGATTCTGTAAGTATCTTTTTATGCTTTTAATATCGTTCTGTTGCAGTTTTAGTTGCCTGAGAGCAGAAGTTAAGTCCAAGCTGAAGTAAAACAGTAAGAATTGGCATTTACAAATTATGGTTGAGGGCTGATGAGTGGGCTTCCATCCTGAAATTCATTCTTCCCACGGTCTTGTCTGTTAATGATGGAGTCTGTTGTCGTCTTTTTAAAAAATTGGTTGACTATAAGTGGAGCTCTCCTTCATTTCAAATATTTCTGTTTTTCAGTGTTTCATTCTCCTTGCTCATTTTCCTCCATGTTCTGAACTTGCGCCTCCAATTTTCTAACAAGAAAGAAATAGAAAATTAATGGTTGTTGTTTACCAGTTGCTTACACTTTAGCTGCCAGCCCCAAATTTCTTTAGTTTTATTATTAAATATCGAAAGTTAAGATTTTCTCGTAGTGTTAGAGGTTTGGGTGTTCGGCACCAGGACACTGTGATTTCATTTGCAGCTCTCTGGTCTGTGCCTTAGTTTTCATGCCTTCAAAACAGCTTCTTCCACTTTTTTGTTAATGTGGTCAGTTGAACCATATGAAATTGCTGTTTCTTATAAAGCAAAACACCATTACCAATGGCAGTCACTTGATGCAGTTCTCACCAGGGCAAACAGAACAGACCTTAAATGATAAAATATTTTTGAAAATTTAAAGGTATTTTTTTCTAATTCACTATCTTCTGAAAATACTATAGTTACTAAAACAAGCATATTCACTGTATTGGAATATATTTGACATTTTTGTTTATTTTCTGTTTTGTTTCATTATACATGAATAAAACTTACGTTTTCTTGACTTTGAAAGGAAAACCAACTGTACTATGATCCTTCCACTGGGATTTATTACTACTGTGATGTGGAAAGTGGTCGATACCAATTTCATTCTCGAGTAGATTTACAACCTTACCAGACCTCTAGCACAAAAGCAAGCAAAGATAAAAAATTGAAGAAGAGAAGAAAGGAGCCAGGTTTTTGTACAGCAAATGACGAAAAGGTAATGCTTTCTTAATTTTTAATTTTATAGTGTTTTAGAATCATTAATTAAGCCAAAAATTTTATGAATGTAAACATCATTCTGAAGAAAAAAACATCATTCTGTATCTTTGTATTTTAAATAGATCCATTAAGGTATGAGAGTCTTAAAAACTAAGGAAGATTTAAATGAAACAATTTTTTTTTCACAAACTCAGTCACTAGAAGTAGGTATTTTGTAAGTTTGAAGGCGATAGATTTACGATATATAAAATAGTTTACATTGTTTAGCTCAGAAGAACATCCAGAAACTAATTCGGTAAGTTGCTTATTGTATGGTTTCTCATTCACAAAAGAAAAACAGTTTGCGTATTGGCTCAGATTCAATATTCTTTTTTTTTGTTTTATTTTTTGTTTTTTGTTTTGTTTTTCGAGACAGGGTTTCTCTGTGTAGCTTTGCGCCTTTCCTGGAACTCACTTGGTAGCCCAGGCTGGCCTTGAACTCACAGAGATCCGCCTGCCTCTGCCTCCCGAGTGCTGGGATTAAAGGCGTGCGCCACCACCGCCCGGCCAGATTCAATATTCTTAATCAAGTAATTTCTCACCTATTAAACTGCAAACTTAAAAATGCATTCCTGGTAAATATGGAATGAGGTACATATTAGGGTTGAAAGGGTTTTTTGTTTTGTTTTAAATGATTTATTGTTTCTGTATTTAGATATACATTGTGTGTGTGTGTGTGTGTGTGTGTGTGTGTGTGTATGTGTGCGCGCACAGATGGGCATGCCTGTGTATGTAGAGGCCAGAAGAAGGGACCAGGTTCTCTGGAGCTGGAGTTGTGGTTGGTTATGAGTGGATGTAGATGCTGGGAAGGACAGCTGGGTCCACTGCAAGCACTTGTAATGGCCGAGCCATCTGTTGTTTCCATTGAGTTTTGTTTTTGGGAAGAGGTTGACTTTATCAGTAACCAGAAAGATGGTTTATTTTCATTAGGTGGAGAACATATTTCTAGTAATTTATATTTCAAAAATCAAAACAAAAGACAATTTCTTTGCATAATTAACACAGCCATATGTATAAGAAATGGGGGGAAAGGGCCTGGTATGTACCTTAGTATTGGAGAGCTTATGTTACATGTGCAAGGCCCTGGGCTTGATCCCTGGCATTTCAGAAATCATGGCAGGTGTGGAAAAAATTCAAGACTAATGGAGTGAGACTGGTTAATTCAGAACATGATGACATAGCTGGGCGGCAGTGGCGCACGCCTTTAATCCCAGAACTCAGGAGGCAGAGGCAGGCGGATCTCTGTGAGTTCGAGGCCAGCCTGGTCTACAGAATGAGTTCCAGGAAAGGAGCAAAGCTACACAGAGAAACCTTGTCTCGAAAAAATAAAAACAAAACAAAACAAAAGAACATGTAAAGGGAAATAAATTTATATATGAAGACTGAAGGGAATTTTAAAATCTCATAGGCTACCATGGTGATTAGCGCATTATTCCAGCTCTTCTCTTACTTCTGCTCCCTGAGTGGCTGAGGTTGGTGGTGACAACAAGCGCATTGGCTGCACTGATATTGTTTGAATTGTGTGCTCTGGAACTTTTATCTCATGTTTCTTCTTAACCCAAAGAAATGTACTTAAAATAATAAATTCTGTCAACACTTGGAAGTAAGATTCTGTTGGGCCTATTGTCTGTCCTCAATGTGTTTTCTCTTTGGAATAGAAAAGTATGTTAGTGAACGACTAAGAGCCACTTTGGGATCTCTGTTGTAGTGACTTGGTCCCATTGCTAGAGTCTAAACTTTGAAGGGCAGGATTGGAAAAGCCCTCTCTCTAGCAGGAAGAAGATTGTGAGAGGTGGCTGTAAAGCATCCCAATTACTGCCCTTGCTTTTTATGATACTCTCCAGCCTCACTTCTTACAGATGAGGATGTGTGGAAGGAAGGCAACAGGGCTAGGTATTAGGAAAATATTTTTATGTGTGCTATGTATACACACACACACACACACACACACACACACACACACACAGATGTATGTGTTTCATTGTCCACATATAAGTGCCCTTTCTAAGACCCTATACCAGGAAATCCCTTATCAGAACCACCTCCAACAGTTTCATTTATTTTCTCTCCTATGTTTTCCAAGAAGTGATGATGATGATGATGATGATGATGATGATGATAAATGGAAGATTGGAACATGCTTTTCTAAAGTGTAGACATAGTTAAGGAGATACTTTTGATCTAATTTACATGGCCTGTGAAGCTCCTCATAGCTTTTGAGCTGTTTGCCCTTGGTGAGTTTGTATTGCTGAGAGTGTATATAGTTAATCACACTGCAGATATTCAGCCTGTCTCCAGACTCTGTTCATGCTGCTATTCAAAATATGCTGTCCTGTTTTATTAAGTTACATGTGAACTCACTTCGTTACATGCAGCATGGCAGAAAGAGGAATGGAGTGTCACATCCCAAAGGGAGAAGAGAGCAATTACTCTGGGCCTCTTCTCAGTTTAAATAATATATTGTCTGCTGTACAGAATGGGGCCTGTAGTTAGTGACGGTGTTACTTGTCATGTGTACTGCAAATTGAACCCAGGACCTTGTGCATAGTAGTCATACATCTCACTGCTGAACTAGATCCCTAGCCTGTGTATTATATTCTTTGAAAGTCACTATGAGAATAAACTTTGTGTTATGACCACAAAAAGCACGTAATGCACATGTTCATTGGCTTGATTTAGTCATTCATTCTATACAGTTTCAAATGTGCTTAATAAAAATACATACTTTTGATTTGTTAATTAAAAATAGTTTGTTCATTTTTCATAAAGCATGCCAGAAATTAGCAATAAAAGGTTTGTGGTAGACAGGTTGAACTTTTAGAATTAAAGGCATATGAATAACTCACTTGTGTTTTAAACTTTGTGCATTTTCAGTGCAGCTAACTCTAAAATGTTTGGTTTTGGCAAAACCTCAGTTTTGATAATATTGATTATTTAAAGTCATGTGTACTGCAAATTGAACCCAAGACATGTTGTTTATTAAAATATTTCTGTGTTTTATTTATGTTGTCGTATTTAAAAACTCAGAACTTTAGAGTTGATACACTCTGTAGTTTCACACTGTTCAATAAGGGAACCACTAGCTGCATGTGACTGTGGATGGAGTGAAGGTCCTAGAGAGGAGGACATTCTGTATGTACAAGATTCTGAAGTCTTACTACAAAAATGAATATACATCTTTTTAAGTTTTTAAATATGACTATTACAAAATTCAAAGTATAAATAGGAGTTACATTATAATTTTTATTATGCAGCTTTCTTACAGGCTATTACACAAGCCACATCATAGGTGAGGGGCCTGGGCTGGGAATATTGGGGTCTGGAGAGTAAATGGAGGGCTGTGGAGCATGGAGCATTTGGATATTGGTCCCATGTGATGCTTTGCTGGTTATCAATAAGGAATGTCACGTTCTAAGAGTGATAGTGTCATGAAGCAGGATCAGCAGGTACAGATTCCTGTTCTGCTGCTGTCCTGCATCCTCCCTGAATCAGTGGGATTTTATTTTATTTTATTTTATTTATTTATTTATTTATTTATTTGGTTTTTTTCGAGACAGGGTTTCTCTGCGTAGCTTTGCGCCTTTCCTGGAGCTCACTTGGTAGCCCAGGCTGGCCTCGAACTCACAGAGATCCACCTGCCTCTGCCTCCCGAGTGCTGGGATTAAAGGCGTGCGCCACCAACGCCCGGCCCAGTGGGATTTTATACAGTGCTGTCGTCACTCACTTATTTTCTGCCTTCCTCTGTCTAGGATTTGAGTTCAGAAGACCAGAAAGTCTGCAGCGTTGAATCTATAAACTGCAGTGAGGAAGACAATTTTGCCAGTCTGAAAAAGAAGGCCAGAATAGACACTCCTCACAGAAGTAGTCCCTCAAGGCCCACTGCTGGAGTCAGTGGGAACGCTGGAGAGTCTCCTGGTGATGATAATTCAGCTTCATCTAAGGACGAGAAAGTTAGAGAGAGTGAGAGCGAGCCAGAAGAAGGTGAAATTACAGACTCTCAGAGCGAGAATAGTTATGATGAAGATAGTACCAGTGAGAACGAGCAGTCCTCGGAAGAATCGGAGGATGAAGGTACGTAAGTAAACAGTGCACTCTGGTCATCCAAGAGCAGGACTGGTGAGAGTGAGCTGAGTAGGAGAGCCGACAGGCAGGCACACCGGTAATTTTGATGACTCTAGAGATTGTGAGAACGGTCTGTGACAGTTCTTAGAAGGCAGGTCGCGAGAAGACGGTCACCACATGCACTTAAGAAAGCTTCCATTAGACAGAAAACTAAACTCTCTCAATTCTAATGTATGTTAAGGCTATACTGTTTATGATTGCTTTTGCAATTGAACAGGAAAAAGTAATTGCCATTAAAAGCATAGCTCATGAAGTCACTTGCATAGGTATTAGGGTCATTCTAACATTTTAACTTGATATGGAGATGCAAACACTATTTTATAATTATAGTAAATGAATTAAATTTGTTCTCTAATAGTCATAATAATAAATCATATATATATATACATATATATGTACACACACACACACACACACACACACAGCAGAATTTAAGTTTTTTGTTTGTTGCTATACTGGGTATTGAACCCAGGACCTGAACATGTGCTGGGCCATACTCTACTATGAGTTCTGACCAGTGAAATTTTAGTTATCTGTGTGAAAATTAATTTTCTTCTTTTTTTGTTTTTGTTTTTTTATGAGATAGAGTTTCTCTGTGTAGCTCTGGCTTTCCTGGAACTCGCTCTGTAGACCAGGCTGGCCTCAAACTCAGATCCACCTGTCTCTGTCTCCCTAGTGCTGGGGTTAAAGGTGTATACAACTGATCTCCCAACGAAAAATTAATTTTCATAGCGCTTAAATTAATGTTTGCCCACCTCTTGTCTTGGTAGATGAAGAAAAGATTTGGCCCCCCTGTATTCGTGTGATTGTTATTAGATCTCCAGTGTTACAGACGGGCTCGCTGTTCATCATCACAGCTGTCAACCCAGCCACCATTGGGAGGTAAGGATGCTTCATAGTGTTGTGTATTTCAAAACGGTGGATGAGCAGTATTGTCTTTCGAGCACTGTTCTGTGTGCTCTGGAAACAAAAAAGACGAAAGCAACATCTTCATCATAAGAAAGCACAGTTACCCTAGGAAACTGATGTAAACAAATACTGTGTGGAAGCATGCAAACTCCAGTGTGTCAGTGAGGGCAGTCCACAGCTAGGAGAAGTGCTGTGCGAGACCTCCATTTAACCATCGTGTGAAAACACACCTCGACCCTGCCGTTGTCACTGCTGTGTTTCTCTGTGTTCCCCAGTCACTAAAGTCACTTTGCCTTCTGCTGCAGAGAAAAGGATATGGAGCACACTCTCCGAATCCCTGAAGTTGGTGTCAGCAAGGTAAGATCTTTCCCTCAGTGGGGAGGGGAAAAGCCGTGTGTGTGCGTGTGTGCGTGTGTGTGTGTGTGTGTGTGTGTGTGTGTGTGTGTGTGTGTGCGCGTCCTTAGCTTGTATTCCAGTGCTTGGTAAGTTAAGAGTTTGGGAACAGCCTTGTCCATAGTGAGTTCTGAATCAGCCTGGGCTACTTAACAAGATCTTATATAAAGAAACAAAACAAAAAAGGAACCCAAAATCATTTTAGTAGAAAACTTGAGGTTAATAGTGTAGTAATACTCATGAAGGCAGTACCTATTTGTTTCTTGCAGCATTTGAGAAAAAGATTCTTTATCACAGTTTGAAAATTATGGGGCTTTTGTGTTTGGTCTCTTGTAGCCCAGGCCAGCCTCAAACTGACTAAGTAGCAGAGTCTAGCCTTAAACTCCGGATCCTCTTACATCTACCTCCTAAGTACTATAGAGGCAGGGGTCCCCATGCCTGGCCAGGATTTTTGTTGTGTTTTGTTTTGTGACAAGGTCTTCCTGCCCTTGTTCTTAGGCTGCCCAGGTTCTGGCCTCAGCCTCCTGAATTAGTGGGAACACAGGTGTGTATCACCACAGCTGGCTAATTATGTCCTTTTTATGTCTGAAGCAGGCGTTGCAAAACATGGATTTAATTTAACGTAATAAATAGTAAATAGTAAAATAGTAACCAGTTAACACAATTAAAAAAGAAATCCAACCCCCATTCCAAGCAGTGGCTTTGAATTCAGAAGTTTTATCACCATGGACAATCTAGCCTTTTCTACCTCAGGACTCCGTTTCCTCTTTTCTCAGACTTTCAGTGGTTTCGTGTTGTAACAACAAAAAGTTGAGTTTTGCAACCAACAATTGCAGCTTTAAAACAGAGGAAGGGTTGGCTCCTGGGGTTCTCCATGCTGTGTGTTTCTAGTTCCATTTTTACTGTCTTTCTGGAAGTGTGGAAAATTGAAACCACAGCTTTGTGAATAGTAGGCAGGCATCTACCCCTACAACTCCCAACTTTATTTTTACTTAATGGAGTAATGTGAACCTTACAGAGACTTCCTATGAGTTTTGTGTATTAAAAATGGAATTTATGCTGGGTGATGGATGGAGGCAAAGGCAGGCAGTTCTCCATGAGTTCGAGGCCAACCAGGTCTTCATAGTGCGGTCCAGAACGGCCAAGGCTACAAAGAGAAACCCTGTCTTAAAAATCTTACACAAAAGAATGGAATTTATTTCCTGTAATTATTTGGAAAGGCTTCTCCTGCATACTCATTTAGAAGCAGGAAAACCTCCTGATCTACCCTGTTCATTTACTTTGTGTCTCCAAAGAAAGTCCACCCTGTGACTTTCTGGTAAAGAATCCCTTCCCCACCTCTCATAGGCAGAAATGCAGATATCTGTGTGCTTGGTTTCTTGCTTTTGTTTGGTGTTAAAGTGGCATTCTCTAGTAGGTAGATAATCTAGGAAATAGGAGGCTGATAGCACATACTACTTATTCCCAGGTAGATGAAATCTGTATATTCATTCTAAAAACTTTCAATTTACCATGAAAGAAAACAGAAACAAATACTTGAGCATTGAACAGAAGGCTTTATGAGTTTTAAGAAAAAGAGTAAAATTCACACATCGGTCATTTTGACTCAGTTTGAAGCTTATGAGTTAAACAAATTAAAAAGGCAGACAATGATGGCCATCACAAAACTATGACAGGATGTATTTACATTTTGTACAAATGTATTTTCTCCAACCCCACTGTGATGCCAGTAGAGCAGTGAGTCAAAGATACAGTCTTTTCACCTTGGGGAGAATGTCATGGGTGACGTGAAAAGCCATCTACTCTTTAGAGCAGTATACACAATACAAATGTGAAGCCACCTAACAACTTCCCCCAAGTGCCTGCCTTGAGGGGATTTCTGTCGGTCCAGAACAGATGCTACAAGCGGCAGAGGATGCTAATCTGAGGGATAGCAAATGAATCCAAGCACACTGAGTTCTTTAGTCCATTCGCTTTATTCTTCTAAGTCAATTCCATCTACACAGTTTCTTTCCTGCTCTCTTACTTAGCTCCCCTTGGTCCCTCCTGCTCTCAGTCCCTTCTTCTGTTCTCTCATCTCTTATCTAGTTCTTTCCATCTCCATCCTCATCTTTGTTCTTTTCCATCCTTTCTCTCAGCACTCTCAGAGAACCAGTATATATACCCACACAGTAGTTCTTTGGCAAAGCAATGCGAGGCTTGAAGTTTTCAGGGTCACAGAGAGAGGTGATAAGGATCCACACATAAAGCAATAATTGTCAGCTTCCAATTACAACCCAAAAGGGGAGTGACTAAAGGGGAGTTCTCTGGTAGGGTCAACTAAAGTCTAAGATCAATTAGGGAATTTATGTGGGCAAACTATAGTCTAGAAATGGCTAGGTAGAATGTTAGGGGTCAGTAAGTCACAAGAAAGTAAACCGTCTTTGGTGCCGTTTTTCCTGCTCGTCCCGGCTGCAGCTGCTTTCTGGTAGGGAGGGGGACATATGCTCGGTGGCTAAGCAACCTATGTCAGAGCATGTAGCATTTGGTTAGTAAAAGCACTTTCACTCAGAGTAATTGCTGAGGAGAAAATCTAGGAATAGCACCTGGCTGAGGAGGAGTTAAAACTTAATTTGCACAAGAAAGAAGATTGGCACCTATGGCCTGCCTGGCCTGGAGGCAATCTCCTTGGGTCAGTGGGAAGTAACTGCCTTAACTCAGTAACTAGCAAATGGCTAAAACATCATCCCAGGAATGTGAGCAGTAAATCTCTTAAATTAGGATCTTGTGTAAATAACCCAGGGTGAAGGTAAGGAGTTGAAGATTTAATTGCTAGAGGTTATTTTCTCTTATCTGTGAGATGAGCTAATGTTTATGTGCAGTTTTGTCCTTGGAAGAAAAGGTATCTTTGTTGAAATGCTTTTGTCCAGAGAATGGCCCTGGCCAGATGTAAGCTAATGAAGAATAAACACAGCTGGGGACAGTTGTCCAATTACTCCAAATGTATAGGGAAAGTCGTGCCCAAGATTGAGATGCAATTGTGAGATTACATGTACACATGACATGGAGATGCACGGTAAATGGCGAGAATCATAGCTGTTACTGCACAAGAAGTTTACAGCTAGAGACAGCCAGTTCATTCAAAAGGCAGTAATTCCATAATGCTTTGTGTGATGGTTTCCTCTAACAGAACCCTTAGTTCTGATAGGTTGACCTGAGCACTAGTTGTCGCCTGCTGTATACTCTCATGGTCTTTTGCTACCAGCGGCTCTCAGTAGCCAACATTGAGTTTTTATTTACATTTATCAAAAATGATTCCTATTGGAAGCACAGTTTAGAAGAGTTTTTTGGAATAAGATCTGGCAGTGTGAAAACACTTGAAACCATTGAACACTTTTATAAAGTTACCCTAGAGAGTCTTAATGACACAGGCAGAGGAGCTCAAGTGGCTAGCACAAGCTGTTAGAGGACTTGAGCACCTGTATCCAGTGACTCACTGCACCTGTACCTCCAGTCCTAGGGGATATGACCCCTCGGACTTTGGGCACCTGCACAGACCCACACACAGACCTATGCACATACGCATAATTAGAAATATTAAAGGAAGCTTTTTAGAAAAAGATTTTCAGTAGAAGTTGGAGAAACTCAAAATCAGTGGCAAAACTTTATTACACATTTGTAGAGTCATAGAAATTTTAAATTCTGACAAGAACCAGATTTGGTTAAGGATATATACGTGTGTGTGTGTGTGTGTGTGTGTGTGTGTGTGTGTGTGTGTGTGTGTGTTTAGATAGGGTTTCTCTGTGTACCCCTGGCTGTTCCGGAACTTACTCTGTAGACCAGGCTGGCCTCAAGCTCAGAGATCTACCTGCCTCCGCCTCCCAAGTGCTGGGATTAAAGGTGTGCACCACCACAGTGGGAATATAATTGATACATCCATTTTAGAAAGCAGTATGGCAATATTTATTTAGTTTAAGATTAGAAATTTGCATAGAGGGGCCAGCTGAAGGCAAGATGGCTCATTGAGTTAACGTGCTTGCTGCAAGTCTGACAGCCTGAGTTGGATCCCTAGAAACCATGGTGGCAGGAGAGAACCAACTCCACAAGTGGTCCTATGACTCTACACATGCACCGTGGCATGCCCATGCCCTGAAATGCCCAGTGTACACCCAGGGCACCCCATAAACACACATACATACAAAACAAATAAAGGAAAAATTAATTTAAATACGTTTGCTTATAGTGATTCGACAGTTCTGTATCTTTCTCGGAGAAATAGCTGGATTGTGTGCAGATACTGTACACACAAAAAGGCTCATAGCAGATTTTTAAGTTTTAAAAAGTATATGTGGTTTACTTGAATGTATGTCTCTATACTGTAATCTGAGTTTTCTTTGGGCCGCCAGTTCACAAATAATGACACGGAGACTTACTGTCAATTAAGAAATCTCAGCCTTAGCTTAAGTTTGTCTCACTAGCTCTTTATAACTTAAATTAATCTGTTTTTATCAACCTACATTTTACCAAGTGGCTTTTTACCTTTCTGTCATTCTGTATATCCAATTCCATGTCTCGTTGGCGTCTCCTCTGCGCCTTGATTATCTCCTCCTACTTCCTCTCTGCCGAAAAGTCCTGCCTGTGCCTCCTGCCTAGTATTGGCCATTCAGCTCTTCATTAAACCAGGCACAGCAATATATCTTCACATAGTGCACAGATATGCCACAACAGTGTGTCGCTTAGGTGCCTGGCACACACAAAGGCCAGAAGAAGGTGATGAATTTCCTGGAAATGGAGTGACAGGAGTGTAAGCCTCGGTGTAGATGAACTGCCTCATGGGTCTGGGAATCAAACTCGGGTCCTCTGGAAAAGTAGCCAGTGCTCTTAACCACTGAGCCACCTCTCCAGCCTGACCACAGCAATATTCTTAAAGATAGTAACACCCTAGAGAGTCTAGATACCCAGTTTTGGAAGCACTGATGTGGGCTTATTCATATAACAGAGTGACAGAGTCCAGTTGTGCCCACTCCTTGGACAAGCTGCATGGTGTAATGCTCAGCCCATGAAGCAGAGCTGCAGGGTAGAGGACTGAAGTGCAGTCCTATGTCCTGACGATCTAGGGAACTTGCTTCCTTGAGAAGTTGAGTGTTTCAAGTCAGTTTGTATTGAGAATTACAATGATTTTAAGTAGATAGTGCCTATGTTAGGGGGAAAAGTTCAAATTGTATGTATGGTATAATCTTACCTACATTTTTAAAAATTAAATTACAAATGAAAAATTGTAAAAAATAGGGGCAGGATATATACACAATTTCATCATAGCTAAAGGTGGAAGTATAGCCTCCTCCATATTTTTACCAGAGACTGTAATAATTTGTATTCAGAAAAAAGCATTAAGGGAAGTGCAAGTGAAATGATCAAAGACTGACCCCCACCACTGCATGATAGTGAGTCAGCTCTGCTGAGAG
>CABHPH010140034.1:17184-29463 GCA_902168325.1 Peromyscus nudipes
AGACTGACCCCCACCACTGCATGATAGTGAGTCAGCTCTGCTGAGAGCGTGCAGTGCTGTGTAATTGATGAGAGACTGACCCCCACCACTGCATGATAGTGAGTTAGCTCTGCTGAGAGCGTGCAGTGCTGTGTAATTGCTTGGTTGCTTTTCTTGAAGTTTCACGCAGAAATTTATTTTGACCATGACCTGCAAAGCTACGTCCTTGTGGATCAGGGCAGCCAGAATGGTACAGTTGTCAACGGGAAGCAGATTCTTCAGGTGAGTGACTGTGTACTGATCACCTGTGCAGTTATAGATAGCATTTGGTTCAGATCAGAGTTCAAACCCAAATGTGTGACTTGGTTGGAAATTTCCAGAAAGGGGTAGAAAAAATATTCAGTAGATGTTGGTCTGTTGGGTTTTAGGTTCTAATTATGTCTCTGTTGCTGTTTAGGTATGAATGTATCATAAAGCTTATTTAGATTAAATATTGTTTTAAAAATATGTGTGTGTGTACGTACACGCATGTGGAGGTCATAGGATAGCTTCCTGGAGTCATTTCTCCCAGCTGAGCCATCTCACTGGCCAGGACTGAATATTCATAGAAGCAGCTTTGGCAGTCCTCTTTCCTGTGTGCTACTGTGAATGTAGCTCAGCTTCCTCCTGCATATCAAGCAGATGCTCTTCCTCCGATGGACCATTGGGCATCCTGACCTGCCTTCTGTGCCCTTTTCTTGTCTTAATAAAAATAATGTTCACCTGGGAATTTGCTGAAAACTAAATATCCTGATAAAGCAACTCCGGGAAGGAAGGGAACCGCCTGCCAATCCTGGGGAGGAAGGCAGGGCTGTGAACAGGTGGTCGTGTTCTATCAGACTTCAGGAAGTATATACCCCATGGTGTACCCGGAGGTCACCCTGAACTGTGTACGCCATGGTGTGTCTAGAGGTGATAAAGCAGTTCTAGATCAAGAAAGGCTGAGAGGTGGCTCAGTGGTTAAGAGTGCTCACTACAATCATGAGGACCAGAGTTGTGATCCCAGTGCCCATGTAACAGGTTATACACCTACCTGAGCTCTGGCTCTGAGCAGTCTTAGCCCCTCTTCACACACACACACACACACACACACGTACATACATACACACACACACACATGCACATACGCACGCGTGCATACACAGACAAAATTTTTTTTAAAGAAGAAAGGCAGTTGTCTCTTAACATCTAACTCTCCTCTGATTATATGTTTTGCTAATAGATTAAAGTCCAGAGTGGGCTGGTGGGTAAGAAAATTGGTGAGTTTTGATAAGATCAAAATATAAGTAGCTTTTGGGGAATACTATAAAGGACTGTGGGATTGATCCCGGAGTTTGGTTCAGGGTAAGTACATATTCTACCACTAAGTTACTGTCCTGTTTTTCACAGTCCATCCACCAAGTTGTAGAAGTGTGCATGTGTCTCCTTTTCGGAGTTTTTCTCATTATCATTGGATATCTCTTACCATAGACACAATGTAACCAGGTGACTACTTTGTATTTCTGTTTCATTAAAAATTTCTCCTTTAGCCCAAAACTAAAAGTGACCCTTACGTCCTTGAACACGGTGATGAAGTGAGGATCGGGGAGACTGTGTTGTCTTTTCACATCCACCCTGGCAGCGAGACCTGCGATGGCTGTGAACCAGGGCAGGTCAGAGCTCACCTGCGCCTCGACAAGAAAGACGAGCCTTTCGGTACGTGAACCACTGAGTGTGGTGTCGTGATGCTTCTTAGAACACTTCCATTCACTGAGTGTTTAAAATGCACTATGGCCCTTCCCTCCCCACCACGAGCCCCGGCCACCCTTCCTGTTACTGCCATGTGGCTGAGATAGGTGACTGTCCCAGCTTGTGTCTAGTGGTGTGGTGTTGTAGAGAAGGTGCGCTTCCGTGAGTAGTACTGCAGGGCTGAGGAGGAACTCGTGTGGGCTGCCTCCACTCAAAGTCCTTACAGAAATCGTAGTTTTTAATTGGCTTTCAAATAATGAAGGGGTTTCCACACATCCTTAGTTTGGCTAACCCACATCCCAACCCCTTCCTCTTCTCCCATCCACACTTCAACATTGAACCCTTCTTTCTTCTGAGACAGGGTTTCTTTGTGTAGCTTTGGAGCCTGTCCTGGAACTCAGTCTGTAGACCAGGCTGGCCTCGAACTCACAGAGATTCGCCTGCCTCTGCCCCCTGAGTGCTGTAACCCTTCTTTCACATCAAGTGTGCTCCACTTTGCTCTCCCCGCTCTCCTGGGCCCCCTGTGCCTTCCTGATCCTGCAGATACTCCAGCTTCATAGACACATTGAAAAATTTTTACGTGGGGGAGTGAATATGTGACATTTTGTCCTTTTTTCTGGTCCTGGGTTAGGCATCTCAGCATAATATTTTCTGCTTGCTAATGAATGGATAATAATAATGTGATATACACAGTGGAACTTTATTCTATTAATGAAAAATAAGATTATGAAATTTCTAGGAAAAATGGTTTGAACTGGAAAATATACTGAGATAAACTAGTATTTTTTAGTAAGTATTAATTTTCTATGAGGTCTACAATATTCAAACTCAGTTTTTCCTTTTAGTTGGTCCAGCATTAAGTAAGGAGGAGAAAGAGTTGGAAAGGAGAAAAGCTCTAAAGAAAATACGGGTGAAGTACGGTCTGCAGGTAACGATGTTGATTGTTATTCCATCGTTTAGTGTACTAACCACATTTTATATGATTAAGTACTGTTTTCCATGACTACTTATATAATTTCTGTAGTTCCGGTGTTTATAACTTAACTGCTGAAGTTGGAGTTGAAAAATGTAGTAGGTTGCGTTGAAGTAGACTGTTCTGGTTTCCAGAAACCTTCATTAAAATACTGAAGGGCAGAGGATGCTGCAAGTGCTGCTGCATGGCTGTATGGACCGAAAGTGAGTCCGGAAGGAGACCGTGTATGCATACAGAAAGCTTGATTTGAAAATGATGGAATGGCGTGGAGAAAGGGTGCCTGCCTCTAGGATGATGGATGGCCACATGCAGAGGACAGAAACCACAGAATGAACGACAGGAACAAAGAGTGTTGGTCCACGTTATATGCCTTATAAACATGTTTGCAAGATAGTTCACTGGGTAGTGGCACTTGCTGCCAAGGCTGAGGTCCTGAGTCTGGTTCCTGGGACCCACATGGTAGAAGGAAAGGACTGACTCTCACAAATGTCCTCTGACCTCCATGGGTGTGGACTGGCACATGTGTGCACACATGGATACACACAAAATGACAGACTAATGTAAACGTAACAAAATCTTTAAAATGTGAAACAAAAGAACGTAAAACTTGCAGGAACTTGCCCCTGTCAGCACTAGTTATTGAATTCAGGACCTCCAGCATGCTAGCAAGGGCTCTTCTGGCACTGAGCTATGTCCCTAACCCCAGGAAATCTTTCTTAAAAAGAAAAGATTAGGATTAGGTTGCTGGGCATGATAACACACCCCTTTAATCCCAGCACTCAGGAGGTAGAGGCAGGCGGATCTCCATGAGCTCAAGGACAGCCTGGTCTACATAGTGAGTTCCAGGCCAGTCAAGGTTACATAGCAAGATCTTGTCTCCAAAATAAATAAATAGATGAGGAAATAAGATGAGGTAGAGAAAGGAGGATAGTTCACTTGGTAAAATGCTTGCCTGGAAAGCATGTGGGCCTGAATTCAGATCTCCAGCACCCATCTGAAGGCCAGGATGGCAGTGCATGTTGTGCCACACTGCAGAGGTGGGGTAGGAGGACCCCTGGAGCTGCTGTCCAGTCAGGCTGTTCGAGTCAGTTGACCCCTCCAAACCTGAGGTGGAGAACACTTGGGGACAGCTGGTAGTCTGTACCTCTGTCTCCACGTGCACATTCATATGCAAGTTAAACAGATTTCTGAGGTGTCTAACACCAAAATCACAGCCCATGGGGATAAAGAATATGAAGATAAACCATAGGCCAGGAAACACTTGCAAGTCACATCCCTGATGAGAAGCTTCATCTGGAATTTCCAGAACACTGAAAATGAGAGGACAGCTTAGTTTAAAACAGGCTCGTGGACAGCAGCACATACTCAGTCCTGTCTACCTGGAGATTTTTATGAAGAGATGACTTGAACTCATTCAGGGCCAGCCTTGTGCTACCTACCGTGGGTAAGAATTATCTTTGTTGCTGTGATAAAATACAGGACCAAAGCAGCTTAAGACAAGGTTTAGTTTAGCTTAAAATTCCAGAGAGATAGACTGCTAACGTTGGGAAAGGTGTGCATGACGGCAGGACCAAGAAGCTGGTCAAAGGGACGCAGAGAGGGAGAGCAAGAAATGGAACAAAGCTATAAACTGAAAGCCCTTCCCAGGGACATGCTTCCTCCAGGAGGCTCTGTATTGCTGAAGGTTCCATAGCCTCCCAGACAGCACCACCAACTGCGGACCAGTGTTAAATACATGAGCTTATGGGGGACATTGATCATTCAGACAACTACCCCGTGTTTAAAAAAAAAAATAAGGTACTAGATTTTAGCAGACACTTCCCAAAGAAGGTACAGTTGGAAAGTAAAGACACAAAAACATTCAGTAAGGAATATCGGAATGTGAGTGATTACTATAGGTACCAGTGAGCATCTATCTATAGAACTGTGGAAATCTTAAACTGATGGTACAAATCTTTCACAGGATTATAAGGAAACTGACGCTCATATATGGCTGGTAGGAATGTTGAATGGTGCAGTCACTGGGAAAACAATGTAGTAACTTCTTAAAAGTTAAAAGGGCTGTAGGTGTATCTATCATTCCAGTTTACAGTATTTGCCTGAGAGAAGTGCAAACATAGTTTTCTGCAAAGATTGGTAAGCAAGTGTTCGTAACTTGTCTTTTAGTAACACTTTCCAACTGAGAGATTCAAATGTCTTTTAAATATGGATAACAAACCTTGCTGTGGTCTTATATGGAGTACCATTAATTAATTAAAAAGCAAGGACCATTGACACTGCGTGTGACCTGGTGCCACTGCCACACCTGTGTGCACCTTCACCACGAGCCTGCCGTGCCGTGGAGGTTCTTTGGGATCCTTAGAGAAGGGGAAAGAGATGTTTTCTCTCAGTCCCAGGGGTTCGGGTCTTATCATTATGTGTGCATACCTGATGTGTACGGGCGTGCATGCCACAGTGCCTCGCGGAGGTCAGAGGGCAGCTCCGTGAAGCTGGTGATCGTCCACTTTGATGTGGGTTCTGGGGCTCAGGTCTGCATGGCAGGTGCCTTTCCCTGGTGAGAAAGCTATGAACACTAGTTCATACGACATGAGAAAGGCCAGGACAGTTAGTGAAAATGCACTGGATTTCCACATACAACCTCCCTGTGCTGTTGTTTATTTTGTGACGGAGCGAAGATGGCCTGTCTGATAACGGGCGGCCCATACAGCCACTGTTTTCATTCGTGACTGCAGAGGCCACAGGGAGCCATAGTTACTAAACTGTATTTTCATTTGCTTTCGTTTTTCTCAATCGATGGCTTGTGATTGTTAAGAATACAGAATATGAAGATGAAAAAGCGTTGAAGAATCCAAAATATAAAGACAGAGCTGGAAAACGCAGAGAGCAGGTTGGAAGCGAAGGAACTTTCCAAAGAGATGATGCCCCTGCATCTGTTCACTCGTGAGTGTTGACTGACAGCTCTGAGATAAGATTTCTTGTTAAGTTTTCTTACCTAGTAGTTCTTTTCTAATGGTAAAGTGGCTTTGTTAATCAACATGAAAAATGTGATTTTGAGGCCTATAATATGACCACACTTTGTATTAAATTGGCTACATTTTTTTTCATTCCAGGTTGAGTCAGATTGAATCTTCCATGCAGAAATGAAAATGATAAAATTGTGATTTTTCTCCCTTGTTCCCACACTGTTTTAGCACTTGTGCCAGGTTTAATTTTATAATTACAGTTGCTGGTAACTTCCTTCACAGTGTGTAGAAGGGATGTCCTACTGTGCACGGAGTCAGGTGATGAACTGTAGATGCAGCAGGCAGCAGGGCAGACACATTAGAGAGAGAGCGTTCCTTGTGCTGGACAGTAGGAAGAGTACATTAGATTTAAATTAGAAGTAAAGAATAAGCGCCTTGGCCTGCTTCCCTTGGCATATTATAAAAGAAGCTAAAGTAGCACCACACAGTGAAAAAGTCATAAAATACAAAATCAAAACTCTCACATTAGAAAATCCATCACACAGAGTGCAGGTAGGGAGCAAAGGGTTCCATTTCCCCTTTTTATTGGTTCATCCATATGTAGAGAAAGTCATAGTGTTCTGTGCTGACTGTTCAAGCTTGTGAGAGTGCACGTTTCATGGACAAGAAGTGTCAGTAACCTCTGACCTGTGCTAACTAACCTCTGCCCTGTTCTTCCCAAAGTCAGTCACGTCACCGTCCTGACAGCGATAGCTTCATTGATCTGAAATGTTAAGTGAATGGGCAGTGCAGTACTCCTGTAGTCTGTAGTCTTTTGTCCGGTGCGGCTCTGTTGATGCTGCTTGTTTTCATTGCCGGAGAACGTGCTTTGTGAATGGCCTCAGCTGGTCTGTGGACATCGAGTGCCTTATCCTCTGCTGCGTTAGGTTTGCTTGCGTGTACTAAGTCATTAGGTGCATGTCTGTTAGGTAGCGTCTCCAGAGGAGAGTTTGTGTCCTCCACTTCAGGAGGTATTGTCAGTGTTTTAAAGGAGCTGTACCAGTTATTTTTAATACATGAGTTTATTGTACATATGGCCTTGAAAGTCTTTATAAATCAGTTATCATCTTAATTTTCCCCTACAGTGAAATTACAGATAGCAACAAAGGCCGGAAGATGTTGGAGAAGATGGGCTGGAGAAAGGGAGAGGGCCTGGGAAAGGATGGTGGAGGAATGAAAACACCGGTAAGACTTGTGTTTTCTCTCATTCATAAATTCTTTGACTAGACAATGTAGTAATGAGCCAGGCATTGCCAGGCGCCGGGGCTACAGTAGTAACCCGAAACAGACCTGATTAAGGCCTTTGTGTGTTCTCACTTAACACATGTGGGTGTTGGTTGATATTTTGTGCTTTGGGAAAACCTTGTCTAGAATTTTTTTCTTAAATCCAGACTATTAAAGTGTTATTTCCTGAATCAAAGGTTTTCTTGTGCTTTTTAGTTGTGTGGGTTTTTAAGTTGTTTGCTTTACCATGTTGAGCATTAAACCCAGGGCCTTGAACATGTTAGGCAAGCACTCTTACCAAGCTACCCTCAGTCCTTTTAACGTTTTTAAATGGCATTCTTACTAGTCTGGTACTGAACATTGCAGGAACAGTTGGTACTGGTTTACACATAGGCAGATTCTGCATTAGCTGGAGAGACTATTATGCTTAAGAGTCCCCGAGCTCTGTATGTACAAAGAGAGAACAATGTGTAGAAAACAATGCATCAGTTAAATTCTGTAGTCCCAGAGTCAATGGGAGACAGCGGTCGGTTATCTTTAACTCTCTCTCCATAAAGTGACCTTTGTAGTACGTGATATCTGCCGGAACAGATGGAGCACAGCATGAGTTTGTGCTCGTTTTCTCATTTTCATTGGAGCATGATAGAAAGAATAGTTTTAATTAGACTGAGTATGTATGAGCCTTATCACTGAGTCTTTGGGCATGTTTGAAGTTACATTGCTTGTGTAAGGTGAGGATGATAAGAACCATTTTCAAGGGTGTCCTGTAGATAAAGCTCTAAGCTTTTATGTAAGGCACCGGTCTCTGGTAGCTTCCTAACATGAGAGGCCTTCATCTCCTGATGGGAAGGTGAACAGCAGTCAGATTCTCTTCCTGGCTCTGTGTGCACAGCCCTGGACACGGAGCCCACGCTTTGTGCATGCCAGGCAGACCCTGCAGTGTCCAGTGACTCCCAGGCCTCCTCTGACCGTCTTAGCGCTTAGTCCTCATGTACATTTCCTTGAGTGAGGCTAGGGCAGGGATTTAAATGGTCCATGGCCTTTACTTTGGGTCAGAATGGACCATTCAGGTGTGTCCCTCCTGTGTCTGTGGACTGAGCAGTCTAGCTATGAATGCAGCCTAAACAAAACATAAACTTACATAAAACAGAACGAGGCTCTTTTGTTGTTCATTTTTGGGGTGACTATTCAGAGAATAAACTTTGTAGATAAGAATATTCATCAATTAAAAAGGACAAGCATAAAGGTTTGATCACGGCTGTTTAAGGAACACGTTTTTAATAGAGTCGGCTGTACTTAGTTCTGGCAAGATAATGCAAACAAAATGTGCTTAAGCTCCATGGGAAATAGTACATGTATTCCCGTATGTATTTATGTATTTGATGTGTTTTCTTTGTGTGAGCCTTTAATAAGTCAAAGAATTATAGGCAGACGTCTACACAGCCGTGGCACACAGCAGGTTTTGGTGTGTTTCGGTTCTAAAACAAGTCCTCTGTTCAACTTTCATAACAGATCCAGCTTCAGCTCCGACGGACACATGCAGGCTTGGGGACAGGGAAACCGTCCTCTATTGATGATCTTCACTTTCTCCAGAATAAGAGCAAGAAAAACTGGGACAAAGCGAGAGAGAGGTTTGCAGAAAACTTCTCAGAAACTAAACCTCTGAAAGATGCAGCAGGGGCCACGCCATGGGTGAAGGGGTCTGCAGAATGAAGGTCGGTCACAGGAAAAACTGGAGCTTTGAAAAGAGAAGAGTTTGAAAACTGTCACTGTAGAAACTTGGGTCCTCAAAAAGTCAGTAACAGGAGGGAACTCTTCAGATGGTCCTCTTGATCCACACACGTGTGAGGACGTGTGCTTTACAGCTTGTAAAGAGCGTTTTAACTCGGGCAGGAGCGGAATGAACTCATGCAGGAAGTGGACTGAAGTTCACGGAGCACAGGCAGAGCTTGTCAGACCTTTGTTGTTTTATACTGTCATGTACCACACCTGTAGAGGGCAATAGCCATTCGAGCAGAATTCAGACAACCACTAATGACGTGAGTGGATGTTCTTCCTGTGTCTATGTGTTCACTGTTAGAAGATGCGCAGACAGGAAATAGCAGACGTTTATAAAACAATTCTATGTGGATACTTGTTTACACCTTTTAGAACCTAGGTTTTTTGTTTTTTTAAGCTGAGAAACCCTGAGTAGTGGAGCATAATTTTATCCTTGAAATAACTGCAGTAAATTGAACAACTGATGAGCAGGTGACATGCTATAGAAAATTAGTCTCAAACTGTTTTCTTCTGTGAAGAATGTTGATTTGTACTATATATTCAGCATTTGCCTTTGGGTTTTTCCTAGCTGATGAAATATTTGATATAGACAACTGGGTGCGTATTGGCATATTCAATGTGCTAGCATTTTTAGTTTTGATAAATACCATTGCGGGCAATGGGTTTGTGCCAGAGAAACCTGACAACTAGTGTAGATGGATTACTTAGCCAAGGCTTCAAACACAAACATTTGCTGGAAATGTCTTCAAATGCAATAAAAAAACATTTTAAAAGACTTGATTTCTTGAATAAATGATTTAAACATATTAATCTCCTTTGTATTTGCAACCAACCAGAATTGTTCCCTTTGCATTGGCAAACCAATGGCAGAAGGCAAAAGCCTCTGGGGGCAGCCGTCTTATTTACCACCCTACACTGTTCACTGGGAAGCTAACACTGGAATTGTCTCTCTTTTTTTGGCAGTAAGTATAAACTGTAGCTCCCCATCTGCAAAAAAGAAATGTCTTCAAGATTCAGAAGCAGGTGCAGGAAATTCTGATAATAAAAGAGATACAGTCACGGAAATAATTCACAATGAAAGGTTACCCGTGGAACTCACGCTCTAGTGGTACAGGGCATGGGGGGTGGGCACCGAGAAGTCAGTTATGACTAAAGGTGAGAAGAAGACCAATTAGCAAGTCCCTAGAGGACTAGGGTGGGAGAATTTGGCCCTATGAGTCCTCATTTGGATAGTGTTTCTTTGTGCCCTTACACGTGCATGCATGTACATGCACGCGCGCACACACACACACACACACACACACACACACACACAATCCACTTGGAGGCAGCAGGAATGCTCTGCATTATTTCCTCTAAAATAGAAATGAAAACTATACTTTGGTGCTGGTTGCCTGGGTAGGTAACAGTAGGACCTTCAGGCAGTTTTTGCTTCTGGTGCATCTCCTTCAACGTGCTTAGTAAAATGACTGTGTTACTTCTCATCTGGTGCGTCTCCTTCAATGTGCTTAGTAAAATGACTGTGTTACTTCCCACCTTGAGTCTACTTTGCAGGGGGAAGTGTTTTTCATAGGCATTTTTACTAAGAAAATGGAAAACTAGAAAACAGTAGTAAAACCCGAAATATATGTATGTAGTACTTGCATTCCTAAACCATTTTGCAGCTCTGAAGCCTCAGGGCTTCACTGTGTATTATTAATGTACCGAGTAAGTGTCTCTGTTTCTGTCTGGAATTTATCTCACATGTCTCTCAGACAACAAAAGAGATGTATGTGTTACCAATTGGTAAACTGCAAACACAGGACATATGTGAGCGTCTATTAGTTTAGAAGCATAAATGTGAGCTCTATACAATTTGGATTATGCACAAAACTGTTTTAAATGCAAATTTTAAGTAGTACTTTATTCACATCGTGCAGATTTGCTAATTTATGTAGTAGCTTTTAAGTGCTTGTTTTAAATTGAACTACAAGTTGCTGAATTTTAAGCAATTTAACATCTTAATTTTGGCCAGAACATGAGAAATTTACAGTTGAGGACGGAAGAAGCCATCCACTTTAACAGAATCATTTTCTGGTATTAAATAGCTAATGGAGCGCTCCTCAAAAGGAGGACTTTTTTTGTTTTTTTTCAGCTTTTGAAACAGGGTTACTTCCAGCATTTCCTTTTCACTCTGATTCCGATTGCTTCACTCAGAAGGCTTCCCGGTTTTCATGTGAAAGGCTGTTTATTAATTGGGCATGTTTCCCAGGGACAGGCAGAAGGTAGAAATCCCAAACAAAGGAAACCAGGAGGCATGAGGAACGTGGTAAAGTTCTGGGATAGAAGGGGTGCACATGGCTGATGGCCGGAAGCACTTTTGAACCTAGCCCCTAAGTTGTCCTGAGGCACATGTGGACACAATCTCCTGGGAACCTGGCCACATGTGTATTTGTCTCTTAAAGTGTCTCCTTCATTTCTGCTTTGAATCTGTGATTCAGAGCATTTCAGTTGCTTTTTCAGACTTTAGAATAGGATGCCACTGGATTCCTCAGAGTGAGATGGCGTTGTGGTATGGACCGGCTTATCAGGGCGCGGGCTTGGCCCATTGCCTCCCTGCCTTGTCGTAGTTTTGGTTTTTGGCGAAGTGACTTTTGGAACTCTGGACATGTCATGTCTTAGGAAGAATGGGGCAAGCGTGGTACAAGATGCCTGTTCTTTTCTGTCAGGGAGGCAAGTCCTCAGGCTGACACTGCCTGCTTCTTAATATCCCCAAGAGTCTCATTGAGAGCAAGCAAAGGTGGCCACAGCTGACTTAAGCCAGTCATGAACCATCCGTTGGAGCCAAGCATGTTGCTGTTAGAACACAGTTGAGGGTCAGTGGACAGCGGAAGTTTGGCACAAATCCTGAGTAAGCAGGTAACCATTGGCCACGTGACCTAACTCTCCTGAAGTAGAGGCTGCGGTTGGTTAAACTATAATACATCCTTACTATCTTTTCAACTATCCATTCAAACAGACTCCTGTACACTGGTAAAGAAAAATAAGTAAGTGCCTTCTGATGTTTAAAGGCAAGTTCTAGGATGTGCAGAATCTACTTTACAAACAGGGGCACACATTGAATTATTAGTGATCCCAGGAGTAGGCAGACTTTTCCTTTTAATTATTTCTATGTGTGAATTATATCTAGGGTCTCCCTCATGCTTACACAAATACCCCACTGCTGAGCTGCACCCCAATGACTACTGAAGAGTTAAGCAGGGAAGGGTTTCTACTGGATTGCCCCTAGCAGGAGAACTGGTTGGTTGAAGGGAGAAGAGGAAGGCTGGAGACTTGGAGGGTTCGTGTGGCTAGCAGATCCTCAGCCTACAGCAAGTGCTGTGCAGTCCTGGAAGGCAGGAAACCTTGTGTGTTGTCTTCCTCACTGCTGTTTCTTAGCGCCTAGCTCAGGCCGGATGCTTGGCAGGTCCTTGGTGATTCAGGACTGGAATGCGGTGCACATTGTCTGTGCATCAGGGGCTGCACTAGGCACTTAGCTTGTATCCCTGGCTCTCAACACTTAAGAATTAAAAAACC
>CABHPH010140035.1:0-14066 GCA_902168325.1 Peromyscus nudipes
GGGAGGAAAGCTAGACATTCAGGACCAGGAAGGGGAGCTTTCCCGAAATCTAGCCTTCTGACCCCCAAGAAGCCCTTGGGCCAAGTCCTGAGTTTCGTTTTGAAGTGCCCTTACTGCGAGTACTGCTTGTTCCTTATCCAAAGGACATCAGCAAGGCACGGTGTGGACTAGAGGGTCCCCTGGAACGCTCCGACCTATTCACCTCACAAATAGCTAGGAAATTTAATGGGGGAGGGAGCGTGCAGGGGTCTCAAGAAGTCTTTTGAACCCTAACAGCGTAGCAGGCGAGGAGAACAAGAAATCAATCGCCTTAAGAATCTAGACTAAATTTCGTGGATTAGTTTTATGGCAAGCATATGGTTTTAAACATCAAAATCTAGTCGTTTATTTTACCCCGAACATGGTCTTTTACAGAACCCAGTGAATTTTCTCAAGTTGTAGTTAAACAAGGTGGACTAGCCGGGCCTTTTCATCTTTGAAAGTATTTCCGCATTCTGTAACTGTTGCATTGTGCTTGCAACAATGTTGCATTTTGAGGTTTCATTAACTGTTTCAATTCAGGACAGAAAATGTTTCCGGTGCTTAATATGATAGCTACAAAGCACAGCCTCTGCTCCAAAGGGAGAAGGAATTTATTCCTATGAAGATAACCATGAGTAACTGTGAATCCAGACATGAATCCCCAAGCATGGATTCAGGATACTCGATCTGTTGTTCTAGGAAATATTACATGAACTTTTATAGCCACAAAAAGAGAAGGTTCTTTGTGGTGATACTTTGTGATCTAACAAGAAAAGCTTGCCTGAAGGTCAGAGTGCAGAGCTAACACACAAGTTTGCCACAGAGACCAGGCAGTGGTGGCACACATCTTTAATCCCAGCACTCTGGGAAGCAGAGGTAGAAGAATCTCTGTGAGTTCAAGGCCACCTACACAACATTGACCCAGTCTAAATGAGAAACAGAGCCAGGCAGTGGTGGCACACACCTTTGATCCTATCACTTGGGATCTCACACCTTTAATCCCAGCAAAAGGGAGGTAGAGACAGGAAGTGATATGGCTGGACAGAGAGAGAAATATAAGGCAGAAGGAGACAGGAACTAGAGCTCTTTTCAGGCTGAGGAGTTGCCGAGGTAAGACGAGGTGGCTGTGGTTTGCTCTGCTTCTCTGATCTTTCAGCATTTACCCCTCTGGGTAAAAAACTCTGGGTTTTTATTATAAGACCAATTAGAATTTGTGCTACAAAAGTCTGTATCAGTGATCTTGAAATTCTATGCTTAGGAACTTCTATTGGATTATGTATACAGTAGGAAACTGTTAAAGGTTGAGACATGACTAATACACATGACTGGGAGGAGGAGAAGCCAGGGAGAGAGAAGACTGGAGTTTCCTGGAAGCTTCTTATTAGTTAGTAGGTATTACTAACTAATACTAAATATATTAAAAATACCAATACTGAAAATACTAATAAAAAGTTAGTATTTTGTGTAAGGGTTATCTAAGGGTCTGGAGTTAGGACCTAATTAAGAACACTTAGGATCTGTGCTACAAGTACACATCAATGCATTTGCCAAATATTTTGGTAGGGATAGGACATCATGTAGGTGGGCGACTGAGGGAGCATGTAGCTCTAAAGGTTTGAATGCTATAACATTCATAGTTTCAAAGTTGAAAATGAGCTAGGTATCTAGTGGTAGGGTGTTTGCCTATTATGCTTGAGGATCTGGGTTCAATCCCTAGTACCACACGGGGCAAGCGGGGAATGAAAAAGACTGATGGAAGCTACTGGTCAGCTAGGTTCCAACAGTACATACCAGTCACAAAGATGTTAGGTCAGATGACATAGGAATTAAGAGCAAATGGTTACTATGGTGATGATATGGGGCGGGGCAAATATTTGGCTCTTGTTTACCGCATTCTCCTGTACCACTATTACAAAGTTTAGTCAGCCAATCAGTTCACGGCATCTTCCACATAAGCATGGCTTCTTTAGAGAAACATACACACACACACACACACACACACACACACACACACACGTAAAAGTCTCTTTGTGTGAGCTACTTCAATATTTTTTATAACTTTAATTAATGTGCAAATATTGGGAGACATGTCATCTAACTTTTAAGGTTACTTCCTTGTCATATCCTTTTATTTTTAACCCCTGTGGTATTACAATCCATGTGTATAGCAGTAGCAAAATTTTGATGCTTACATTCAAGCTTGAAGAAGCAGTAGCAGTACTACCCATCATTCTGGGTTTCAGGTTTTACAGTCATGCAACCCCACAATCATCTGCTGTGGGTCCTTTTGCTGTTGCCATTTTCCAGAACGGGCACACAGCTGGGATTCGATTTCAGGTAGAGGCTCCATGAGGATGAATGCTCTGATTCATTTTCTGGATTAGGAAAGGACTTCCGCAAAGAAATCCTTGTCTGAGAAAGCTGGCATCAGGACATAAATATGTTGCCTGGCCCCTACATCTCTTAGGAAAAGGCCTTTTCAGTCTCCCGGGGTGCATATGAGGCACAGATTTTCTAAGTGGTGGGAGTTCCTTTCTGTTTGCCTACTGAAACACATAAGACAGAAACGAAGCATCGGAAACCTAACTAGAAAACTTTCAGATTAAGCCCCTCCCCCATGCCCACAATCATTGTCATTTCAATAAATGCTTCTTTGTATCTGTGTCCCAAGCCATCTTTAGTTTCTTTATCTTTCCTTGCAAGTAATTTGTGTTGGTTATTTGCGGCGCTCTTAACCTGCGAGGAAACGTCACGAAACACGACAGAATCCACTAACAAGAGTTTTATTAAGATAAGGGAGAGAGACAGACGTGCACAGGCCTGTGGAAAAGACACGTGAGTAAAGATGGAGCCGGGAATCATGGCCCCGGCTTATAAAGGCTGGGCCCGCGCCTGCGCACACAGGCCCATGTGGCTATTCCAGGCATGTGCATAGATCACATGGTTGCACTGCGTGCTTTACGCAACCACACAAAGCCACGGGGTCCTGGTCACACGAGACGTTTTGACCGGGAAATGACTAGGCGGAAGTGACTAGGTTCCTCCGAGCATGTGCAACCATGCCCAACCGTGGGGGCGTGTTGTGAATCCATATCAGTTTGTTGCCTCTTTCCATCTTCAAAAAACACTCGGGATCCTATTATTTATTACATTGACTTCAATCACAATATCTCTAAACGAAACCTATTAAAAAGATATGAGGTCATACCACTCTTCTGTTCACAATCCCCCTTGTCTTCCCAACACAAAGAAAAATCAAAAGTCCTTCTTTTGTGTGCCCGCCCTCCTTTATTAGCTCCCAGACCTCTTAGCCAGCTTCCTTTTCCCACAATACCCTACACAAACTCTCAACCACATTCTTTGCTGGCTGCTCTCCCCCCCCCCCCACTTTGAGCACTCTTTCCCATGATGGCTTGCTCTCTCCCTCTGTGCTCAAATACCTTTGCAGCCCTTTCCCTGCCTCTCTATTTTAAATCATCATATTTACTAACATTTCTTAGTAAATTTCTATTTATATTTCCCCTTTCCATTTTCTCTTTCATACTTACAGCAGTACGGGTACATCTAATGTAACTGATATAATGCACTATTATTTGGGGGTGCTGCTGTAGAACAAATCACCTAGGGAGGCGGGTGAATAAAGACCTTCAACAGCCAAATCCTGTGCTTGGCTCTTCATGCTCTCTGTCACTGTTTCTTTAGATTATACTCAGTATGTAGTAAAGATAAAAATGAAATCATTAAGACAAACAAACAAAAGGTAGCAGCTAAAGAGAGAAACTTGGCTGTCTCACATGTAATTATTTCATTCAGTAAACGTTTTAAGTGCCTCCTATCTGCCTTACCGCCAGGAGCAACCATTCAGCATATACTGCAGTAGAAGTATATTATTTAACTTAGCCTTGTTTATTGTGTTCTTCCCTGAGCCACAACATAGAACTCACACCGGCGAGAATCTGTGTTCTATTTGTGTGGTATGTGATCTTGTCAGCTTGCTGCGAGTTTTGAGTCATCATGGAAACAAATCTCTGGGCATGCCTGTTGTGGATTATCTAGATTAGGTTAATAAAAGTGGGAAGAACCGCCTAAATGTGGGTGGAACCGTTTCCGTGAGCTGATGCCTGCCTTGGTCTGAATAAAAAGAGAGCTGAACATCAGCATTCACCCTCTCTGCTTCCTGACTGTGGATGCAATGTGACTAGCTCCAGCTACCATGTCTTTTCTGCCTGATGGGCTCTACCCTAGAACTGTGTGCCAAAACCACCCCCACCCCTTTTTTCCTTAAGTCCCTTTTATTAGGGTATTTTATCACAACAACAGGAGAAATAACAAACACATATGCCCATCGCCAGGAATAATGCCTGCCATTATTTAGACAAGTTCCCCACAAAAATGCCTAATGGATGAATGAATGTACACACATGAGAAAATGTTTGTGTGGGTAAGTATACATACATATATACATACATACATACATAAAAGAAAAAGATGAACTTATTCTTTGTCAGTAATTGTAGGTGTAGACAATCATTGAATTTACTAAATACTATTTACCACAGCCCCAACTTCCTGAAAGAAATGGGTGAGTTCCCATTTTTGTATTATGCAGGATGACATCTTCCAGAATCATCAGGAATGTTTTTTTTTTAAATGTATTTAGCTCCCAGTCATTATTAAAGGCTGAAGCATTCAAATTAGTTACTTGAAGAATAAAATTAGAGCCTAACAGATTGAAGACATCTCTGTGATAATGTTCCTGTCGTTGGTATTCTGCTTTGTGTCACTGAATTAAAGATAAAGGAGATGCATCTGGCTTCTGGGAAGTGCCTGAGTTTGTACTTTCCTTCTTCCTACCAGTTCACGGAAGCTTTTCATGGATACCACACATCTCCTGGTTACCGTCCTTTGTGCTCTTCTCCCTGAACACCAGATTTTCTCACATTGTTGGTTCAATTTAAGAATAAAGTGTACTTTTTCCCCCCTGAAAGACATATAAAATGTACATGAGAAAAATCATGACTGTGGCAGTGGTGTGCATGTGGAAAGCAATGGTTTGAGAAAACTTAATGAACCCTGGAACTTCTTCCGACACTTGTAGAGGGTCTACAGGGGGGAAAGTTATTTGTTTAATAATAATACTGCAGCGGCCTTGTTCAGTTTGGTCAAACATCCAGTGTTTCTCAGAATCTACAAAATATAGGAGGTAGCAAAATAAATGTAAAAGCAGATGTGAGAATTTGTGTCTATTAAGTGAGGCATGAAAGAGATTTGGAAAATGTAAAATAGTGCCACTTTTCTTATTCAATTATCTTTGTTTTGGAAATATACTTACTTTTCATAACATGCTATTTTTATATTTAGAGCAATAACATGACTGTTAGGTGAATGAATACATTTTAAACCATCCTTAGTTTTGATTGCTTATTTGGTAAATATTGACACACAAATAAAACGTCTTTAGGGTCCTGTGTAACTTTTAAGTATTTAAAGGAGTGTGCCGACCTGGAACTCTGTCAAGTACCAAGTAACTGTGAGCTAGATTTCTTTCCACATGCTAGCAATCCTCTGATAGCTGTGGACATGGCTTTCTCGTTTGTCTGGACGCAGAACAAAACAGATTCAGGAATGTATCCGTCATTAGGGCTAGCAGATGAAAGGGAATAAAGCAAACAGGGATCTGGGAAAGCCAACTCTTCCAGTTCTCATTGAAGCATTACTCCCAGAACCAATACGCAGCGTGGTCCCCACCCTATGGCTCAATGCTCCTTGCCTTACCGTCATCAAATGATTCTAGCTTGGTGTCTGGAATAATTAGGCAGCCATTTTCTCTTTTACCTAACGGGATAATGCATTCAGTTATCTTTTGCCTTTTTTTTTTTCTTATCCAGTCATAGAAGTTGTTATGATAATAATTTCACTGAAGAACATCTGAAATTCAACGTGGGAACCAGTGCTCGGATATGGGCGGGCGCAGAATCCAGGGCAGATGAGGGAGCCTGGCTGAGAAGAGTGTGCACAAGTCAGCCACAAGGCAGTAAGGACATGAAGAGTCCTGGGATCAGAGCTGCTGTTAACAAACACAACAGTTTGATCATATAAAATATGTCAACTTCACTTTTCCTGCGTGTTACCCTAAACCAGAGGTAAGTTGTTACCACTACCCATTAATCTGTCAGAGGTGGACAACTTTAGCTCTCACGGTTATACTGTCACCCCACCAGACTCTCTGGTTCCCAGACACTTAGGTTGAGATGACACCAGTTTCCTGGGCTTCCAGCTTGCAGATGACAGATTGCGGAACGTCACAGCCAGCATACACGCATAAGCTGTTGCTGCATAACATATCTCTTCTCGGCAGCTATGGATACCCACTGGTTCTTTTCTCTGGAGAACCCTGTGACCTCCTTGTTCCGTGTTTCTGCTAGGGATCTTTGAAATTCTAGGAAATACGATTTTTGTAAGTGGAGCATATGAAATGGTTTAAGCCAGTGAATGTACACCAATGGGCTAATGACTGTAAAGATATGTGAGCATTTGAGATAAGAAAGGACTGTCATTGCAAGAAAATGTAGGACACAAACTCTCCATTGGTATATGTGTCACACCTGCAACTGAATCATTCATATTTCTACTGTGAGGAAAACCAGCTTAAAGGTGAAATTCATACCAAAAAAAAAAAAAAAAAAAGAGGCCTCACTGTCGCTTCTTAAAGGCTGTTTATTTTCTGAGTCTCAGTTATGTGAGGTCATGTCATCTATGCTATAGTTCACATCTGGAATGTCCTTCTAAACAGCATGTATTAAAGCTGAGGCTTCAGGTTGGTATGATTGGAAGGTTGTAGAAACCTTTAAAAAGAGCCGGCTAATAGCAGGATTTAGGTCATTGGAGGCCTGCTACGCAAAGAACAATGAGACTCTGCTCTCCCTCTCTTTCATTCCTGGCCCTGAGGAGCATGGATTGCTCTCTCTGTCACACTTCTCTGTGAGGAATTGTTACTACAGGCCCAAAGGCAAGGGATGAAACCACTCCCCAAGACCAAAACCTTCAAAGCTGGGAGCCAAAATAAACTTGTCTTTGCAAGCTGATTTTTTTTTTTCCCTCCTGGAGTTTGTTGTAGGAATGGAAAGCCAGCTGATCCACTACATGAGTTCGGGGTCACTTGGGCAGAATTTGCTGCAAGGAACATCCTGGTTGGTGCCTGTTGTAAAGTTCCTGCACCTGACTCAAAACAAAACATACTCTTGTCACAAACTAGCACATCCCTGGCTCTCTTACATCCTCAGTCCCACTAAAATGGTAGAAGTGAGAGACAAACGGGGAAAACCCCTGCTTCAAGAAATGTATGCATCCCTATCGGTCTTTGATAATGTAGGAAAGAAAGGGGGTAAGAGGAAACTACACAAGTTAGAATTAAATCCACAGACTTGAGATTCAATTTTTATTCACAGTAGAACAATATATATTTAGGTTGTTCATGAAAGAGTTGCTCCAAACAGACAGAAATAGAAGTGATCCAAGGAAGGAGGGAGGGAGGGAGGGAAGGAATTCGTGTACAAAGATACTTTCCAAGTCAAAAGTTTGTCAGGTCATATATTCTGACCACAGTGCATCTTGGCTAGTTAGTGATTAATCACAAAGTATTGACTTAGAAAAAAGCTATTATTTCAAAGTTTAAGGTCAAACTCTGAGCCAACAATCAAATCAAGATTATAATTTTGGGTGATAGTAAAACAAGAATAGCAAGAACAGAGGCATTAGCAGTTTTCAAATGTGGGCAAAAGTTAACCTCAAATAAAATGTTATCATGCTATAATTATTACCAAAAATGATGGAAGTAAAAAAAAATAAAAGGAAAGAGAATAGAGGAACAAAAACCTAAATATAGAAATCAAAGTAGAATTGAAAACTCGAATCCTTTTACCTAGATTTAAAGACAAAGGTACAGGGCTAGTGAGATGGCTCAGCAGGGTAAAGTGTTATGTGTGGTTGGGGCATTTGCAAGTCCTTCATGACTTATCCAGAGAGCTGAAAATAAGGACGCACACAGATTTGCAAAATGCAGCGTGATAACTTTATCTGGAACTATGCTACAGTTCTGACTAGAGAGAGCTATGCTAACCAAGATTGACATGATACGTGAGTGAAAGTACTCAAGAGCCCTGATTATTGTTCAAATAATACATTTTATTGTATCCAAGAGGAAGAGTTTGGTGGCTAAGGGGCATAGTTTGGGTAGTTCTCTACATTGACTGATAGATTAGGGCGTATAGTTCTTCTTCTTTCTTTTTTTTTTATTTCTGCTTCAAAAGTCTCTTCCCTGACTTTAATCAAATGCATGTCCATTATTCATAGGCAGAGGATGGTAAATAGAGCATTCTCCCTAAAGTTCCTCTGAGGACACAGTTTTGCCTTGCAGAACAAGAACAAAAAAAGCAAAAAACAAAACAAAACAAAAAAACCACTAACCCGGACCAGATGGGTCTCTTCATTCTTCATTCTTCCTACGAGATATGTTGGGAATATACGTGACTAGAACGTGTCTAAATGTGATTGTTACTAGGGGCAGAGAAATCAGCTGCTATGTGCAGGTAGGGGTCCAATGAAGTGAGGTGAATTCTTGGGGAAGAGGTTTATGTGTATAGTATGTGCAGGTGAAGGAACCAAGGTGCCAAGAGCATTGTTACAAGAGGGGAGCTAGGCTCAGGAGATACCTAGTGGCTGAACCCTTGCAGCACAAGCCTGAGGGCCTGTGTTCAGATCACCAGAACCCATTATAATCCCGGGTGGATGGTTACCTGCTTGTGAGTCCAGCCTCAGAAGACAGAGACACTGTGAACTCAGAGCAAGATGGCTGTGGAGACTAGCCTCAGCAGAGATTTTGGTTTTGACAGAGACCCTGCCTCATTGATTAATGTGGAAGAGAAATCAAAGACAATTCATTACATCAACCTCAGACCTCCACAGGTGTATATACCTACATGCACGTGAACTCATACACATGCCTACACATGTGAAGCTTATATGCAACACACACACACACACACACACACACACCATGAAAAAGAAAGGGGTGGGCAAGGCTATGCATAGTTAAAATCAAGCAGGGCCTCAGGCTGAACTATCTTGCATGTTTTTACCTATCTTAAATGAAAGTGCTTGCTGAGCAAGCCTGCTCCCCCAAATACATAATGGAGAAAGAGAATCAGTTACCAAAAGTTTTTCTCTGACCGCCACAATGGGACTATGGCACGTGTACACACACACACACACACACACACACACACACACACACACACACACACATCATATTAAACAAAATATATTTAAAAATAAATAAATGTACAATATCACAGGAAGTCTTTGGTAAATTTCACCAGGAAGAGAGTGTGGGATACAAAGAAGCATTGGGTATGAGCAATGAGAAAGTAATATTGCTGTGGGGCAGCTGACAGTTTTAGGTAATACCTTATTAATTCAGTTTGTTTTCTGCCTTCCCTTCTGAGCAGCCAGGCTCCTTGAGAATAAGGTCCTGTGTATCTATTGCTCACTGCACACAAAGCAGACGCATACCTTTGCTATCAATAGAAGCTTTGGGTATACTAATTTTTTTTGTTTTTTTTTGAGACAGGGTTTCTCTATGCAGTTTTGGTGCCTGTCCTGGATCTCACTCGGTAGACCAGGCTGGCCTCGAATTCACAGAGATCCGCTTGGCTCTGCCTCCTGAGTGCTGGGATTAAAGGCGTGCACCACCACCGCCTGGCAGGTATATTAATTTTTAAGGAACACAAAGCTGACAAGAGTTGAAAAACACATGTCCAATCATCATAGAATTACTTCAAAATAGTCCTAGGACATAACTCTTTACTTTTAAGCATTTTAAAGTTTTCAACGAATGAAAATTCTTCATTTTTTTAATAGTTCAGAAACTGAATTCATCAGATACTGAGTTATATGATTAGAGAATCTAAAGGAATAAATTAAAATTTTATAATCAGAGACTTAAGTCAAATAGCCAGAAGAACAACAAATATACAGGAGCATATTTACATATTAGTAAAAACCACATAGAAAATTAATTTCACATCAAAATATCAGAGAAGGTTGTTGGAGAAGAAAAAAAATATTTTTGAGTTTACCCCAATGTGCCGATAGTAAGAGGCAAGATAACTCTGGAAAACAGAATCCATGAAGAGATGTTGGTTTTGAGGTAGATGGGTGCATTTTGTCTCATGTTTAATAAGTGCTAAAACATTAATCATAGTAAAATTATTATTTAGCATTCAGTATTATATGGTTGTCATGAAAATGTTAAAGGAATGCATATACTTGTGGTGGCTTGAATGAAAATGGACCCCATAGAGTCGTAGGGAGTGGTATTATTGGAGGTGTGGCCTTGTTGGAGTAGGTGTGGCTTTGTTGGAGGAAATATGTCACTGGGAGTGGGCTTTGAGGTTTCAGATGCTGGAACCAGGCCCCATCTCTTCCTGCTGCCTGTAGATTCAGATGTAGAACTCTCAGCTACCTCTCCAGGACACATTTGCCTGTGTGCTGCCGTGTTTTCCACTATGATGACAATGGACTAAACCTCTGAACTATAAGCCAGCCCCAGTTAAATGTTTTCCTTTATAAGAGTTGCCAAAGTCATGGTGTTTATTCACAGCTATAGAAACCCTAGCTGAGGCAAGACTCAACATGAAGATAGCTCCTAGAACACGCATTAAGAGTGTTTAATCACTACAGGATAAGATTTTAGCTGGACTATGGTCTTTTCCACAGACAGTTTTGGAGAAAAATCACAAACACAGAGAAATATGTATATATATATATATATATATATTATATAGCTCTTACATTATATATATATATACTATATAGCTCTTACATTATAAACAGAAGATAAACTGGCAGCCCTTGCAGTGTTATTGGGCTACAAATGCACAGTTTGTTCCTTAGTGTTTGATAAGTTAAAAGTATTTGCACCAAAATATAAATGCTTCAAGAATTGTTGGAAGAAAGGAAATCCATACAAACAGCAATCCTGGACCCACATTCCCAGATGGTAATAGCTGGTCCAAGCGCAGGAATGGCAGTTTTCTTGGGGCTCTGTAACTTGGCACAATCTTCTGACCTCCTGTTTTGTGTCAGATTGCCTTACCACTTCATGTAAATGGCTCCCCTCCAGTAGATATTTGAGACAGAAAGTTCCAGGGAAGTTAAGAGGTTTTTTGTTGTTGTTGTTTTTAAATTAAAAGATAAACCATGAAACAAATTAAATGACACTATTGGTGGATATTTAACTGACCTGAGATCATGTGATTTTGTACAGCTCTTAGGTTATTCATGATGATTAGTTTTGAAGAGGGCAAATATTAATAACAATCCTTTTAGTAGACTGGAGTTGTTCACGAAAGCAATTCTTGAACAACTCAGTCACACAAGGAACTGCTAGAAATTGGGCAGGACAATCTCATTAGAGTCAAGTCTTGGTGCTCATACAAAGACAGGAAGTATCTCATATCCCTGAAAGTTTTAATCATATGTGTGTGTGTGTGTGTGTGTACATACTATTAATTTCACTAATAAAAGTTTGTTTCACCAAACAAAATCTTTTTACATCATTCATGTACCAATTACCAAAGGTTCTGATGGTTAGTAGAGATTAGCAGCAGTATTTCAGTATTTATAACGTCGCCTTTCTTATGAAAATACAAGCTAATCAGTCTTTGCATGAGTATTCCTGATTAAGACTCAAGATCTTGTGTAAATCTGGAGCCAAGGACTCAAGCATAGTAACACATTCTCTAGAAGAAGATTTGGAAAAGCAAATTATAAAATGGGGGATGTTGCTTAGTGGTACAGCATGTGCCTAGCAGACCCAAGATCCTGGCTTTGAGCCTCTGTATTGAAAAAAACAAAAACAGAAACAAATAAGAGATAAAAGTGAATTATAGGCGTTGGTCTTCTGTAGAGAAGTACTTTCCAAGCATAAAACAATTGAAGCCAATTGCAGAAGAACAAGATAATATGTTTGACCAAAAAAAAAAAATGTTAAGATTTCATACATTGAAAGGGGAATTAAAGGCTGCTGGAAAATACTAGTAGCAAATATTTCCCAAGTGAAATCTATACCAGGCTTAATAATATATAATAAAGCAATGCAAACAATATAGTTTTTCTGTTTTCTTTTTCTTTTTTTCCTTCGTATTTTGCCATGGAGTCTCATTCTGTGTACCCTGGCTGACCCAGAACTGATGATCCTCCTACTTCAATCTCCAGGATGCTGGAATTCCATGTTGGCTTCCATGCTCAGTTTCTGCTTTTCTCTTAATATTTTAGTGCTAAGTAGTTATACAAGAATGTCCAAATTGAGGGAGGCCTGTTGGGGACCCCTGTGATCCCAGCTACTTGGGATGCTGAGACTGGACAATCACAGGTTCATGGCTTACCTGGGCTACACAGTGAATTCAAGGCCAGCTTGAATGTCCTTGTCTCAACATCATTAAAGGTCCTTGGAGCATATAGCTCAGTAGTACAAGCCTGTAGTAAATGCATAGGAAATGCAGTAGCACATGCTCAGTAGTAAAATGCATGCGTCCAGCCCCTAGCACTCCAAAAAGCAAGCCAACAGGATAGACTAAGTTATTTTCACTCCATGTGCAGGGTTCACATGGAGCACAGGCATAAACCTTGCTTGTTGCTCTAGCTTTCCCACTGAAGCCCTTACTGTTGACTGTCATGACAGTTATTTTGTTGGGCACAGATACTTTTGTGGTCACCCCTGGAGAAGCCACATCTTGATCTTGAGCAAAGCAAGCCTTTCATCTGCAGGCCAAATGACATTTTATTGCTTTGGGGTTTTTTTTTTTCTCTTTGCTTTTATTTTTTAAATTATTTTATTTTTTTAGTTTTTCAGATTATAATTACATAATTTCTGCCTTTACTTTTCTCTTTCTGAACCCTCCCATGCCCCCTCTTGAATTAATGGTTGCTCTTTATTTAATTGTTGTAATATATACATTTGACACAGAGAACATATTTCCTCATATCTTGTTTTGGAAGGATGGACGTTGCTTAGCTGTGAACCAAATACTGATGATTGATGCAAAGTACCTTCTTTGACTTGACAAGACGTGGCAATCAGTCATGAATACCCCAAGCTTTAAAGGGGTAACTATTACTATTTTCCAGTAGAGATTTCTCAGTAGCCACTACGAGCAGGGCTAGCTTGAGAACGACACCCTGATTATTCCAACCACAGAGGGTAAGAAAGGATTGACTCTTCCTCATCAAGATGTGTGCCCATTTCATCTTGTGTCCCACCTCTAATGATTTCCCAGAATGACTCATCTCAACAGAACTTTTTACTTAAAAAAAAAAAAAGACCTTGCACCAAGCATACACTCACAACTCTGTGGTACATTGGCACGTTTCTTATAATCTGTGTTTTTCAGTCACGCAGTGGACATCTGCTGTTTATGTCTGTCAAAAATCCATTTCCCCTTCTTTTGAAATTGTGCCCCAAACTCACACTGGGAAGGATGCCTCTTCCCTATGTATACAGGCATGAGATTGTTAAACACGATGTTCCCATTTTCTCCAGTCAGGGGATGGACACATAGCCCAAACTATACCAATTCAGTGCATTCTTTTCCTCGAAATCTGGAACTCACAAGGAATGTGGAGAATGGTATAAAAAGCAGTTGGCATTAATTATTCCAGCCTGTTATAATTGTCCTTTGGTTTTTTTCTCTCTAAACATATGTCGGCTCCTGACTTCAAGAATGACTCTCTGATTGCATATAGGGGCCTAATTCTTCAGTCTTATGTATTTCTTATGCTTCCTGAGCTAGATTGATTTCTGTTTCTTGCACCCGAGGAATCCTAACTGATGCAAGTTATCCCCGTGATAGATTTATTTTCTATAGATATGGTCTTTCCCCAAGTTTTCCTGTTGCTGAGTTTTATTTCTATACCAAGATAGAATTTTACATTAATGTTATGTGACTTTTCCTGGGAAGATGTGAACTAATGTCTGTTTACCCCAG
>CABHPH010140036.1:0-45301 GCA_902168325.1 Peromyscus nudipes
ACACACACACACGTACAGAAATACGCATGTATACACATACACAAACACACACACACGTACATATGCACACATATACAAACACACACACACACACACACACACACAAGATCACCATGTTCTACCAGAATATGGGTTTATAGAATGTTAAACATAGAATAACATTACACTACATCACAGTGTCATTACAGATACCCTTGTCTTTATTTTTTCAACCTAGCTGACTTGTAGTTTAGACACAAAATGTCTCCCATGTGCTCTTGTGTTTGAATACTTGGTCAAAATAGGTAGAAATTGATTTGTGAGACTCTGAAAGCGGTAAGAGGCAGAACCTTTGGAAGAAGTACATCAGTAGGGGGTGGATCCTCAGTTTTCATAACCCAGCCATATTTCCTATTCTCTCTCTTCTTGACTCTGAACACAATGTCACCTGCTGCCTCCCATGGTTCCATGACTTCCCTGCCATGGTGAACAGCATCCATTTTTAAATTGCATGTCAAAATAAGCCCTTCAGCTCTTTCTTGTCAGGTATACTAGATCACAACAATCAGAAACCACTAATACTCTGGCCACAAAAATCACCCAGACTTGGACATTTTATTTCCTCACTGGATTATTTTGGGTACCATTTAGAGGTAATTTAAATAAAATTGTAGGAAGAAAACAAGAAATAATTAGAAAGAATTCAATATACAATTTTAGTGGTCAGTCTTCTCCTTTGGGGTCAAGGAGATAATGATATATCTGCTCTGATATTTTACCTGGAGTCAGTAGAGAAGGAAAGAATCCAAAAGAATGTTTTAGAATGGAATCATTTTGAGTTTGCAGCTAAACCTAACAACTAAACAAGTTCCCCTGAGTGAAAATAAGCCCTGTGTAAAGCAAAGGGAGATTAGGGTGATTAAGCTGCACATGTGGAGAGTCTAAAAGTGGGATCCTTGGTGAATACTGGAGGTATTTTAGAGCAATCTAGTTTATATGTGTTTATTTTTAATTTAGAAGAACAATAATGTTTCTGGGGCAGCAAAGACTTCTGAATGTGAAGATGTGTGATACTGTTTCGATATAAAACATTTGCAGCTAATAGTCTTCAAAACAAGAGTATGATCTAAAGACGTCCCATAAGGAATTAATTTCTATTGACATGTTCACTGTGTTAATAGTCATGGTGTTGTTTTAGCCAAGTGACTGTCATTTATATACACATTGAAATTGCTTTTGGAATTGTGCTCAGCATTGGTAGGAAATTAGAAGACATCTGAGGCTATAGATGAAACAACTGGTTGTTTCCTCCAAATAAGAGCTATAAATAGAAAGAGGTTGTCAAAGCTGGAGCCTCATTATATTTCCTTGTGGGAGAGACTTTAAAAAATCAGATGTGTTGATGGTGAACTAAACTTTCTCTATAAAAATAATGCCTGAATAGCTCAATATTTGTTCAATTTATAGAAAAAGTATTATTAAGTGCTCAACAGGAAGTTTTATTTTATTCTTTAAAGTTATATATTTACTTAACTTCTGCAGAATTAAATTGTGCCTATGAAGAACTAACGATATGACCCAGCAGTTAAAAGCACTTGCTGTTTTTGCAGAGGACTGAGTTCAGTTCACATCATTTACATAGTAGCTCAGAGCCATCTCTGACTCCAGTCCCAGGGCATCTGATGCTATACTCTGCACTCTGTAGGAATCAAGCACTCTTATGGTACATACACAGATATACATACAATTGAACACACACACACACACACACACACACACACGGATAGTAGAGAATGTACCTATGAATAATATCGTTATAATAAAGTAATCAGGTTATACACAATATTGATATTTAGATACAGAAAACATTTAAGATTCAGAAATATCTTAAATGGAAGGATAATGAATGAAAGAAAGATAAAAAAGAATTCAAAGGTTGTTTTATTTCTAGTTCTAATTTATTCAACTGCTGAGTAATGAATGGATTCTAACTTTGGATTTACTTCTCAAAAAAGATCATATTACTGGAAGTTCAACAGCAGAGGCAAGAAATTTTATCTGAATCCACATGGAAGTAAAATGTTGGCAACCGTGCTTATTACTTGGGCCAAAAGTTATTCTTAGTCAGATCCCACCATCGTCATAATCACTATGCCTGTCAAGAAAAGTTCTTAATGAAGTAAGAACCAAATGGTTGTATTTAGCTTTGAAATTTGGAAATTGTTTTTGCATATTTTATTTTAACGAAGGCTTCATTTGAGGAACATAAAGTTTCCTTTCATTTAAAAGAGAATTTCAAACTCAGTTTCATCTAAAACTGAAGTAATTTTCAAAATATTGTAGGCCAAAATAAATCTTTAAAAAGAAGTATTTCCACACTATCCCGGAAGCAGACTAACAAGGTCTACAGCAGCTTTAATTATTCTGGTGTTTCAAAAAGTAGGCAGCAGGAACAAAATCTTAATTGATTTTGAGCAAAAAGAATTTGGAAAATTCTGTGTTTAATTAGCTTTCCATGAAGTTTCAGCTCCTTTAACATTCAGATAGAAGCTGTCAATCTCAATGAAACGTGAAGAAATATGAGTTGAAATAAAGCCATCAAATGGAGACACATCATAGAGAGAGGGAAGAATATGAGCCAAGAAGGACAGGTGCAAAGCCATACGGTGTCTTCTAGAAGACTGGAGGGGCAGGTTGGAGATCCAGGAGATAAGTTTGGAAATAGAGGCAAAAGCCAGATTGTGGGGTTTTGAATAAACTTATCCTTTTTTAAATGTCAGTCACCAACTATTGGGGAGTGTCTAGAGAAAGAGCAATTGTATGAATATGGTTGATGTAATCTGGTCAAAATTGGATGACCTGATTTTGAACTGCGAAAGTGCTGGACATAAGGAGTTCAGTTAGAAGCTGTTAGTAATGGCCTGTAATAAGAAATGGAAAAATGAGAATGCAAAATTGAGAAATGAGTATAAGACACTGAAAATATTGTATAAGTGAAATTGTTTCAAAGCTAAAAAATTCCCAAGAGAATGACAATGGCTTTGGTAGCCTGTAATTATTTGTACATCTTTGCACCCAGCTTCATGCATGCTCCTATGCCCTGATGTTCCCTTTCTGTAATATGGGATGTACTGGTTTTGGTTACATGACTAACTTCCATTTCTTCTTTTAAAAAATTAGATTTGTCCTTTCTTCTTTATAAGATCAGTTTCATGTTTTCTCTTTTGAACTTTGTAAGCATATAATAACTAAAATACTTAATGCATTATAATGTTCATTGGCTGTGTTCCCTGAAGCTGAGAAACAAATCCACCCTTTTATGTATCCATCATAGTGGTACACATTAGAAACTCTATAATTGTTTGATGAAAGTTAACACTACGGGAAGATACACGTAAGTCTAAAAATATATGGAAGTGAATATAAAGATGTGATGGAAAGATTGAGAACAGGCTGTTCTATTAACATCTAAGAAAACCTATAAATGAATACAAAGAAAATGACAGAAAGGAAATTGATTATGGTGAATTCTAAGCTACAAGGTATGCTGCATGGTACCACACTTCTCACGAGGAACCTAATTATCTTCTATTTCTTTCTTGTAGCTATATCTTCTGTCAACATTGTCATCTCATCTGATGGTTCAATTTCAAATGTGTGTACACGTACACTTGCCTTTGTAAAGCACAGCTCAAGATCAAATACCACTCTTTTATGAGACCTTCCCTTGTCTTTTCCTGAATATTTGCAGTATTGTTATTAATATGTAGCTTGAAGACTGTCTCTATAAAATCCCTTAGAGTGCAATGCTTATAGAATTTTATCTCAACCTACACCTTTCATTCCGTTAAGGAGCAAAGGATGAGAGATTATTTGCGTCATCACTTTACAATGTCAAATGGAGTAATTGATGTGAACAAATGACCATCAATAGTTATGGAACTCAATCCTGGATCAAACTGTTATTACCTGGGCCCACTTGCTACAAATGTTATGTTTTATGAAGACAAGTGCCCAGATATCACCTGTGTCTTCATGGAAGCATTTACTATTTCCCCTGGCATATTCCCTCAAAATTAAGTAGAAATCTGAATTTGATCAGCTTACTATGATAACTAGAACAACCAGTTTTATGGAAACACAGAAGACTAACAAAAATGAGAAAACACAGCACTAGGAAAAAAATCTCAAATGTGGGAAACAGATTATAAAGAGTAAATGTTAAATGAATAGCAGAAGAATGATAGATTGAATATTTTAAATATAATTTAAATCACATTATAGCATGTGAAAAGTAGATACTTTGGTATACCGATTTCAAACTACCTGAATTTACAATTTATAAGACAATTAGCAAAACAAAATAATTCAATGATATTTTAACAATGATAATGATACATCTTTAAAAATCATTTGCATGTTGAAATGTATTGAGATAATCCTACATGCTATTTGAAGTTTTCTTCAAACTTCTATAACAAAATGGAACAAGGGTAGTATGGCAGTATAAATGAAACAAGAAAGAATATTGTAAAAATTCAATAGGACGTGATTGACTATATATATGTTTGAAATTTTTATGCTTTCAACCACAAGATTCAGTGACCTATATCAGAGTTATCAAATTAGACCACTGGAGGAGATTCCACTAATCATTATTATCAACAGATTCCAAGGTGCTAATAATACACACAAGGGCTGGACATTACAACCCTGAAATAGTCATGCCACCCACCTTGCCTCTGTCAGGTAAATACAATCATATGTATGCATCCTGTGCATCAGGACTGAAGCTCTATCATGACCAGCATTGCATTTCACAAGGACACATATGTGGTATTTATCCCATAAGTGATAGAAAAGATTTCATCACATTTACGCAAAATTTACCCAGAGATTACAATGTGTCAGCTCCATTTGCCACCATAACTCTTATTAATAATCATTTGGCCATAGGAATTTTCTTTCCTTGCCACAATATGGCAATCATAGTTCCTAAGTCATCAATATCTCCACACCTTAGCCAACAAGGGAAAAAAATCTAACGAGAACAAGTTATGTGACCTACAAAGAAAATGAACTGAAAAATGTATACTTGCCTTTTTCTATTGACTTTATATAGTTTGAATTTTTAAAAATTTTATTTGAAATGGCTCATTTATTGAATAATAATTTTATTGTATTGATGCATTCTCAGAGGCAGTATTTCCAAATACACCTTGGAATATTTGAAGGAGAAGAACAAAACAAACATCAGGAGGGATTATATCAATTCTGCCATCTATTCTGTCTGCGTACTAATCAAATACTTTAGTTCTGCCACTAACTACTCAGGTTACGTTGAATGTGACACTGCTTTACTGGTTGCTGGTTTCATATATGTATTTCATATATATACCTATATACCATTATATATATATAATATGTACATCACATACATGTATATATATATCACTATATATATTACATAACTCACTACTCTTAGGACATCTCTTAGTTCACTTCTAACTTTATGGTACTTCTAAGAAAAAAATGACAATACCTAACATTTGAACAGAAAACAACCTTTCACAGAAAATGAACATAAAATGATCTCACCTCAGAATCTTAGATGATAATAAATAAGGCTGAATCCTTGCAGTTCTGCCCTGAAGTTATAAATCGAGGAGAAGGAAGGAATTTTTTCCCACTTTGGCTTACCTGCTTATGAGCATGGTCGTAAGAATTAATATGATTGTCAAACTCCTGGTGTTTGTGATACTGCTTGTCACATAATTCACAGTAAAAATTCGCTTTTGCGTCTTCCAGAGCTTTCGCTGTGGACTTCTCCTTTTCTGCAAAATCCTTTAAAAAGGGCAAAAATGTCAGTTATAGTTTTCTCTGATAGGAGGCAGATTTCATATTAACCAAGTTAGTATTTAATCCAATATGACTAAAATAAAATGTTGAAATTCCAGACCTAGTGAAAGTTCACATCCTAAGGGAGTAGCTTTCAGTGTAGCATCATTGCTAACTTATCAGTGAACACCAGGGCTCTCCAGAAGTGGTCCTCCGACTACTGTTACAGCCTGGATATGATTCATCCTTCTCTAGTAATACATTCCAAGTTGTACCTCTGCCTAGTATCAAACACATCCCTGGCCATTTCTGCTTTACCTCCACCATACATTTCTTTCTCTCATATACTTACTACATTTTTGTGTTCCATGCAATACTACCTTCCCCCAACCAATCAACTCCTCACACTGAACATCCCAGGGATATCTCTACTCACTCTATTACTAAAGCCTGATTCATGTACAGTCTGAAACTAACTTCATCCCAATGTCTTCTAAAGCTCCAGAACCTGTTAGATCCCACTATTATAATTATTTCATGTGTTACAAAACCATTGTATGTATGTTTTATGATATTTCATCTATAATAGTCTGGTTATATCAGTTATCTACTTAAAATGCTTTCAAATTATCTCACTGCCTACATGGGAATAATGATGGACACAATGTTCATTCATTTTATAGATATGTTATCCATTATTCACAGACAACACACACACAAAACCAAATAAGTAAATGGCAAAGAGATACGAACTAGACAACCCATGCCTTGCTCCCTTGGTATTAAATGATTTGCTATTTCCCTTTACATTCATCCCCACTACATTGTAATGCTTCCTTTCTAATTTACCATCATCAGATTTATACTTCAGTCTCTTGACTATCACCAAACATGCCATATTTTTACATGTTTATTGCTCCACTAAATTCAAGAAAATATTTAATTAATTCAGTGTGTGTGCCTACATTGTTAAACAACACAGGGTATGGCCTAGAAACAGGTACACATTTAGGATAAATTAATGAGTAATGGAAATGTATTCATGCCTACTGCCTTTACTTAAAATGCTCTCAAATTCTGTCATCTACATGTTAATATGGATGACCACAATGATCATAACTATTTTATAGATATATCATCTAGTGTTGACAGATGTCACATACCAAATAAGAAGGTGGTAAAGAGATTTCAACTAAACAATCTATGGCCATCTCCCTTATTAGTAAACACCACAGTCACATGATTCAGATCTAATCAAAATAATAAATTGAATGACCACACAGAATAAGGGCATGAGCAGCCTTAACAAATAGGAAGAATAAACCAAATGCCTGGATTATCTTTCTCAGAGAACAGAAGAATTGGAGTACACTCAGAGTTAACACAGGATAGAAGCCGACTGAATAATCTGTATCTAGTAAGAAAATCACACTCTGGCTTGTGTACAAAAACCCAGTTGTTCAAAGAACCAGGATAATGGCCTGATGGTGTGGTGATAAGTGGCACAGAAGGATGCCTTTGAAGTAGTGATAGTCCTCTTGAATTAGTAAGCTTAGCATTATTCTCATGCAATCATAACCATTGTTTTTCCTCTTTTCTCTTTCTAAGAATTACTTTAGGAAAATCATAGTTATTATGACATTAGAACAACAGCCTTTGCCATTAACATTGGTCCATTGCTTAAAATTACCTCAATCTCATGAAACAGAGAAAGAAATAACAAAATTAATTGTTGAACTATGGCACATATGTATTTTTAGTCTAGACTGTGTAGAGAATGGTAACTTAGCCAGCAGCAAGACTCCTCTACTTAATTCTTGTATTTTCCTCTTAACCTAGTTATAAAACTCATTTAATTATCATATCACATAGATTTTGGTTCCATGTTTAATAACTTAAGGCTATCTTAAAGAATTAAAACCACATGGCATTTATTGGGCATGCTTTCATCTGGCAATATGACAGGACCAAATTATACATCATATTCCTTGCTTTATTTAGATACCAAGAAATGATAAATAAATTCTTACATTCTCCACCATTAAAAAGTCCTAAAGACAATATTTGAGTCATTTTATCAAGAGAGGAAAAATAGATAAAGGAGTTTACATAGTACATAAACCAAACACACAAATATAGTTCATATACAAGTGTGTCCAGCAAAGTCAGAGGTAAAAATATAAACCTAATATGGGGAATTGGAGCCCAGGCATTGTAAATGAAAAAGCTGAAGCAGAAGATAGGAATTATTGATAGATGATGAGAAAGAGAACAAGGGGAAAATATAGGAACAAGAAGGGTACCTTAAGAATATTTGCAAACATGAAAACTTAATTTACAGCTAGACAGGCAGTAAAGGTTGCTTTATAAGACACTTGTGGTCTATCAGCTCATCTACCCAGTGTGCCTCAGGCCTATTCTAAAGGGTGAAATTAGACTGTCTAGCAAGATGGAGCTGAGTTTAGCAACATGTACCAGAAAGCTGGTGGGTAAAGTCTCAGACTAGATGAATCCCTTAAATCAAGCCTGTCATATAGTAAGTAGATCACTGAAATTCAGCAGTTATATCATTTGTATCAAATCAGAGCACTATAAATAGTAAAGCTGAAGATAATCTTTACTGGTTCATCCTCATCCATCAACTCACTCATCTATCCATACTTTCACACTGCCAATCACTACGTATTCACACATCCAAGAATCCCTTATAGGGACACTTTCAAGTGTTACATGTTCACAAGTTTTATAGTCTCATACAATTTACACTCTAGCAGGAAAGAGTTATATGCAATGAGGTAAAAACATAAATTATAGCTGGGCAGTAGAGGTACACATCTTTAATCCCAGCACTTGGGAGGCATAGGCAGGTAGATCTGTTAGTTGGAGGTCAGCCTGGTCTATAGAGTGAGTTCTAGGACAGCGTGGGCTATGCTGAAAAAACCCTGTCTTGAAAAAACAGACAAACAAACAAATATAAATTAGGGCCGTGATAATCACCTGTTTCCAGAGGATTCTCTGGTTTACTGTAATTAGAATAATTGATGATAAAAGGAGAAAGTGATTGAATCTCTGTCTTTCCTTCTTTCTCTCCCTCTATTAAATACTCAGTAAGCAGGTACTAGTTAGTGTTTTTTTTTTAATTTAATGATAAGATAATTTTATTGATCTAATAGCCCTGATGGTAAATTAGGATGGTATTTAATTTCTAAAGATATTATACAATCTGTACATATATTTGAAGGTTCAGAATAAATATAAAAGTTGTAAAAATAACATCCTGTTATCAGTATCTGTAATTTTAAAAAGAAAATGAGTAAAATAAGAAGACAAGATGGAAATCAACCCTCGATTTACAGTTACTAAGATTGTTCATATGGATTATAGCAAAGGATAGTTCTGGATGTGAAGAGCATGAAGCAATTATGATACCAATGATAGTTCCCTGTTTATCATTCTCTATGATTCTTTAAAATATTGACAATTAACTATAGTGTGAATATGATAGCTTGCTTAACAAGTTACTTAAAAAAATTAAATGTAAATGGAATTTCTATATTGTGACTTGGTAATAATTCTGTATAATTAATTACTATGTATAATTAATATTGTGGGTGCAAGGAGAGATTATATATACTTTTTGTACCAAGAATCCTATAGTCATGTATATAATAGATGTGTCAGTAAATTGGCAGGTATTCTAACAAAGTACAGCATTTAATTAGAAGATTGAATATTTACTATTGTATTACTGCAAGGATCACAATTATCATAATAATTACTGCCCACTGAAACTGTGGAATGCCTCTTGTATACTAGCATTGTGCAAAATTGTGCAAATACTGTATACTTTTCATCTTGCTTAATTTTTGCAGTAAACTATGTTTTATGATTGTCTCATTAAGCATGTGAAGGAAGGGTGCACACATTTTGACCCAGACCATGTTGCAGAGCTTGGAATTATGCTCAAGTCAGCCTGACTTAAGAGCTATTAATGCCTGTGCTCACAGTTGCTCCAATGACCTGGTTATTAGCTAGCTGCCGCTCCAGTCAACTGGTTGTGAATATGGACCTAGATTATAAAGTGAAAAAAGAGCAAATTCATTGCTGATTTTACATCTTGATTGATTTGAGGATGCAATTCAAAATGAATAAAAACCTTCATTTGAGCTTTTATTATTATGCAGTTCATTGCTTTAAGAATTCTAATACTGTTACATTGTGCTGGTCCCCAAAAAGCATGCTCCCCCTGTTGCAAATAAGTAGATATTGCTGATTCATAAATTTTTTTGGCCTCTGTTTCTTCTTGTAGCTTGTTACAAACTGAATAATGGAAAACATGCTTTCAATGATTATTTATTTCGTTGTATTCATACAGAGAAAGTAATTTAGTTTTTGAAAAATGAGAACCTTGAATGTCAGTCTGTGCCTTAAAATAGTTCAAGTACCGAAGAGTTCTCAGAATAAATTAAGGGGAATAATAATAAGTAGTTAGCAAGATTGATGTGAGGAAAAGTGCTATAATTTTTGTACTTAGTATAGTGCAACACTAATGCAGAATGGGGTCAGGAAGCACCACTCCAGACTATGACAAAGCGCAACCTAAACACACAGTATCAAAATGTGTCTTTAGAGTGAGGATAACTGTCATCTTGTCATTTGAGAAACCACAGGCAGAGGAATAGCTCCCAAATGTTATCCTTTCTGAAGAGAAATTTATATTCATAAAAGGAATTTCCATTTATAAGTATGCCTACTTTTCTATACCCAGCAGAGACGGGTGACTTTAAACCACTGGAAACTCTCTTTGGGTGTGGTGAGGAGCATGATGTGTGTGCATGTGTGTGCATCACACGTGCAATCATGTACAGAGACCCTTGGACAACTTTGGTTGCCCTTCTCCATCACTGGCAGGTTGTTCCCTTCAAACAGGGTCTCTCACTGAACTCGGAGCTGGCTAGTGTCCTCTCCCCCACCAAAGCTGGCGAGGCTGGCCATCAAGTTCCAGAGACTCTCCTGTCTCTGCCCCACACAGCACTGGCCATGGACTGCATCAGGGTTAGTGATCCAAATTAAGGTCCTCATGTTTGTATAGCAAGTACTTTGTCTACTGACTCATCTCCCCAGCCTGCCATCCCCCGGTCCACCATCTCTCCAGTTAGAGGCTCTTAATTAAAGGGAAGGAATAAACTCTGTACCAAATCCATGGTGCTTTTTGGCACTTAATCAGAGCTTCCCTGAGCTCTTCTTTCTTTACTTCGAAGAAGGTGATGTTTAAACCTAAAGTCTAAGAAAACTTCAGGAGCTGGAGTACAGAAACTTATTGTCTAGATTATCTCTCCATAATATAGAGTGTGCATGTCATCAAACTGTTTTTTGATTTTCTCTTGTTAATCTGTCTTTTGCTATAGCAATTGACAGTTAAGAATTTAGTGAAGTGTAGTCAGGCTTTCTCTTGTGGGATCGCCAGCTCCCCCACAATGACACTAAGACTTATTAGCTTTGAAAGCTTGACCTTTAATTTAGGCTTGTTCCCAACTAACTGAATGGCCAATAGCTAGGCAGGAGAAGTTAGGCAGGACTTCTGAACAGAGAGAGGAAGTCAGAGGGGTAGAATTTAGGCACGCAGGAGACATCAGCGAGACACGGAGTGAGTCAGATGTACAGAATAAAGGAAAGACAAAAAACCACATGGTAGAATGCAGATTAATAACAACAAGTTAATTTAAGTTATTAGAGTTAGTGGGACAAGCCTAAGATAAGGCCAAGCTTTCATAATTGATAATAAGTCTCCATGTCATTATTTGGGGGCTGGCTGTCTTAATGGAAGAGTACTACCACAGTGAAGTGCAATTTCCTTTCTTTCTCTATGTTGATATTCAGTGTGCACATGTGTGTGCATGTGTCTATATGTATATGTGTGTATGTGCATGTTTTCACATGTGTGCATGTTTATGCATGTACCTATATATGTGTGGGTCCAAGTTTGTGAATATGCATGTGTATATATGCATATATGTATGTATGTGTGCATGTGTATGTGTGTGAATATATGTGTGTACTTAAATGTATATGTGTGTGCATGTGTGTGTGTGTTTATGTGCCTGTCTGACATGTTTGTATAATTAAAGATATGTTTTATTAAAAACATTAAAATTACCCCATGTAAGTCTGCAAAGCAAAAACTTAATGGAAATCTAAACAAGAAAAGTTTTATCTTTCTCTCACTACCATATTTTACAAAACATAGAAATCATAGTTTTGCATACAATTAGAGCTTTCATATTTCTGTGGGTTTTGGATTATTATACTGTTGTTAATTTAAGGTCTCAGTTTGTGAGCTAGCCTAGAACTCACTACATGAACCAGACTAGTCACAAAATCAAGATTATCTCTCTGCCTCCCTAGTGTGAGTATAGGGATTACATGAGTACAGTACAACACCCAGTTTTTAAAAACGTTTATATTTTATTGGTGTGTGTGCATATGTGTGTATGTGTGTGGTTGTGTGTCAGAGGATGCTTATGTGGATGTCAGAGTAAAGTATTTTCTCTTTCTAGCATGTATGTTTTGTGACTCATTCATGCCTTCAGGCTGGGTGTTAGTCACCCTCTCTCTGCCAACAGGTTGGGATTTTTGCTCTGTTTTGTTTTGTTTAGTGTCTGTCTGTCTGTCTGTCTTTGGACTATTTAGCAATCACACACAGAGTAAAGACAGCATTATACCAGCTTAATTATATTAGCATTATTAATACTGATTTCCTTAAACTTGTGATGCACTTCTTTCATTTAAAAAATGGTCTTTGAGAGCTTGTTTGGAGGTTCTAGCAGGGGAGCGCAGCTACTCCTATACCCTTGACCGAAGACTGGTCGGTGGTGGCGCACACCTTTAACCCCAGCACTCAGGAGGCAGAGCCAGGCGGATCTCTGTGAGTTCAAGGCCAGCCTGGGCTACCAAGTGAGTTCTAGGAAAGGTGCAAAGCTACACAGAGAAACCCTGTCTCAAAAAACAAAAAACAAACAAAAAAAAACCCCAAAAAACGGCCTTTGTATTTATAGAGTCTAACACAGTGTTTCTTACTTAAAAGAAACACAATACATAGATAGACAACAAAGATAAATGGTGCATTTCCCATGGCATTTGTAGATATCATAGGCTACCCTGCCAACGTAAGTTTCCATGGAGATGCATACTGCTGAAATAGTGCTAGAGGAACTAAGTGGGTGTGATTGCAAACAAGTGGAACTTTTAGAATAGTTTTAAAATGAAGATTCAAAGGATTAGGGAATCTATTAAAAAATTCCCACAGAAATAAAATGTTACAACCAGCAAAGAGTAACACATAGAGATGTGGATTCCAGACTTACACCGCCTCTCTCACCTCTGCAATTAGTGTTTTGACTTGTAGTTAATTGTGAGTAATGATCAGAGTTTTTCATATTTGAAATCAGATATCATCAAAATTGGAACTCTCTGTCTTTGTCCTGGGAAGATATGATGTCAACCAATTCCAAGATTATGGAGTGAGATTTTTCTCTTCTTATTAATGATTCATTTAAGATGTTCACATTAAATAATGAATGCAATCACATTAAACATATGAAATTGTCTCTGGGAAACCAACATTGGCAGCAATTCAGTTCAATTCTAATTTGGGAAGAATGACAAATTTCTGAGTTGCTGGTCAAATGCCAGTCTGTTTATTGTATTTGTGTATATGAAGCAATAATTAAATATCTCAAGCTTGCTTATGTAACTGCTAATTTTGGAAAAGCATCCCAAATAACTACAAGTGAACAGGCATTATTTTTGAGAGATACATTCACTCCGATAAGATCAAATGTTTGTAAGAATTCAAGACCACCAACTTCATTCTTTCTAAAATTAATTAATATCCAATTCTAACAGAAAAAATATTTTGAAAAGAAATGAGGAAATACTAGGTGCATCCTAAGATAACCATAACAGCAGCTATTGATTCATTGCTAAATTATGCATGTTTGTCTAATTATAAAACAAAAAAGATAATAATATAATTTCAATATTTTTATTACAATTTTTTATTTTTAGAAATTGTAATGTAATTGCATCATTGCTCCCTCTCCAATCCCTACTCCAACTTCTTCCTCATACCTATTATTGCCCTTATTCAACTTCATAGCCTCTTTACCTTTAATTGTGTGTGTGTGTGTGTGTGTGTGTGTGTGTGTGTGTGTATGTGTCAGCCCATATAGGTAATTTTTATTTAACCACATATGTTGATATATACACAAATTTACATCTTTTATATTTATTTTTATGTAGTTAATCATATGACTCTATGACTCTTTCAGTTATCTTTATTGTCATTTTACTCTCCCTCTTCTGTATTTAACTTTCTATATTTCTTACTGGTCTTATACAAATATAATATTGCAAAAGTTTTTAAAGTTGTAGATTGTTATGCATAATAAACAACCAACAAAACAATAAAAACACATGTTACTAAATTATTTTTGGTAGATACTGGCTAACCAACATTCAAGTTCTATTAGTTTCTAATGGAGAACATTCAAGCTTTCATCAGTGAAATGAGACAATATCCCTGGGCCGGGAAGACAAAGAACAGAGATGGTAAATGTCCATCAAGAATACATACATGAAAAAGTGTAAGGAATAAGTGAGTGAATGTATTTGATTGCTATGTGTTTTGTTATAGACTAGGATAAAGGGAAGATTTTTGGACATCTTGAATTATGTAGGATGGGGAGAAAACAATATAATTTTACAATATAAAGTATAAACAGAAATGTAAAAGATTGTGTATCCCAATAACAATTTTATTAGTTACTTTACGCTGCTATGATGGAAGACTTCATGGCCAAGTGAGTCATGGAGGAAAGAGCTTGCTTTGGCTTATGGTTCAAGGGGAAGGGTCAGAGGCTACATATCCTCCAAGCCCTCCCCTAGTGATGTATTTTCTTAAGCAAGGTGCTATATTCTAAAGCTTCCAAAATCTCCACAAGCAGTGCTCTGGGGCCAAATGTTTAAATACATGAGTCCATTGGATACATTTTTTCATTTCAACCAACACATTAATACATTAGTCTGAATTTGTCAATTAATAACAAAATCCACAACATTGTGCAGAACAGGAAAGAGTTGGAGAGATTTATAGGAATTCTGAGGTACTCTGAAAATATACTCTTATAGTTAGAAAAAGATGTATAAATAAATCTCACTTCATTAGTTATTCCTTCATTAAACTTAAGGAAAAGCAATTACTGTGTGCAAATAATCTGATCCATGTCATGTGACGACTGCGGCACAGCTGTAGGAAAGCAGAATAATTAAGGGCTTCACTGTGTGGGACTTATTAGAAGCTCCTTATGTCATTTGCCATATGACAAGAACGACCCTGGGCAACCTCAGAGAATATGGGAACTATTGACAGACTATATTTACAAACATTAAGTCCACCTGAAATTCAAGAGAAAATTTCTGTATTTTTTTTTTGGTTTTTCGAGACAGGGTTTCTCTGTGTAGCTTTGTGCCTTTCCTGGAGCTCACTTGGTAGCCCAGGCTGGCCTCGAACTCACAGAGATCCACCTGTCTCTGCCTCCCGAGTGCTGGGATTAAAGGCGTGCGCCACCACCACCGGCTGAAAATTTCTGTATTTGAGGCTATGATTTTGGAAAGCATTTATTGTGTGGGTGCATAGAATATGATAAAGGAATGGGTTTTTTGATTCAGACTGGTGAAAATCCTACACCATTTGTAGAGGTAGGAATTACCTCCCTATCAATTCAACCCACAGATAGGTAGAACTATAATGAATATAGACATATTACATTCATCTAAATTGAATACATTTAAATGAATATGTTCATTGTGCATCAGACAGGAAACAATTTCATTTAGCTGTTACTCCTGATACAGCTACTTACTGTAAAAATACAATTAATAGTCTCTGACATTTCATTTTCTAACATAAGAGAAATCAATGAAAAATGTCAGGTAACTACTTTTCTAAAAAGTTGCTAGTGACAAAACCAGTTACAAACCATTTATTAATTCAAAAGCTGGAACAGTTATACAAATGCTCTTTCAGAGATAATGACCTAGACACTGGTTCACCTTTGATTGGGAATTGACTACCAACATACTTCCTTCAAAAAAGACTCAGTAATTATAAAGCAATTCACATTCATTTGGCTTCTAATATACTTTAATATTAGTCGGAATAGAGCTTTCTCCATATTACCCATATGCTGAAAGCAGGCTTGGAAATTCCTGCAGTTATATAATCAAATAGCATGAAGCCAATGGCCTTCATTCTAAGGATAAATTAGTCAGATGCTTGGGAACGCCCACAGAAACATGGTTGTTTTGAATGTATGCTGATGTGTGTGATAATAAGCTTGTTTTATCTGGGTACACTGATCTGTAACCAGAGAGGTTTAAAACGTGATTCTGCTCACAAAGACACTGAACTGCTATTTCAAGCTCACTATTCCAGGTTTCTAAGTAGTAACATTAGAGTAGGTAATTTGCTTTCAAACTCAGGGAAGGGCTACAATTGAAAAAGAAGTACACTGTACAGACACTGTAGGTCTCAAATCTTGAAATATTAACATCAAGCTGAGAAAGTATGTCAAAGTTAGAGAAACATATGAAAAGAAGTAGTTCCTTTGAGATAAAGACATTCCAAAAGGCCAATCTAATACTCTAAAGAGCTTTGGAAAATATCAGCTTATTTTGGAAAATAAGCTGAAAATGTTTATCAGTTGCAGTCAGTAGGCTGATTAGCTGTAAACTAGCACTAGTTAATTTCTGTCACAATGAATGACAGGAATAATGGTGCAGCCCTCCAAGACTATGATATTTTACGGCTGTGGATGTTTATCACAGTCACTTCAACGTTAAGAACAACTGTATTTATTCCTATTACAAGTATCAGTAAGCTGTGCTACAGTGTGTGTGTGTGTGTGTGTGTGTGTGTGTGTGTGTGTGTGCAGGTGCTATGTACTGAGGCAGTTTAAAGAGGAGTTTCTGTGGTTCCATTTTAAAATAAGAACATTCTAAGAGTAGAACCACCCTGTGCTGAAAAGGATCATAGATACCCTCCGGAAAAGAACATTTTACTAGATAGAAAATCTTTGGCTTCCTCAAGTTTAAGAACAGTGATGAATAGCAGATCCAGGGTGAGAGTTCATATCCCTATCCCCTGACCTTGAGAACAACAGCAGAGCAATGAATTGGGTGGGGCCATTTCTTAATTTTGAAAATGCAGTTAGTAAAAGGATCAGATTTCTGTGCTTCTGAAAATTAAAATGCATGAATGACATAGATGTAAAATTGAAAGAAATATACTATTCACCTTTTATCATATCACATAACTACATTCAAAATATATTTATCAACATATTTAAAATTATATTCCTAATTCTTGGCATGCCAGGAATAGAACATTTTTGCTTTACATCCTTTTCTAGAAAAGAATCATTCTTGAGAGACACCTTTTCTTTTTTTCATTCCTCTAAGCTGAAAAGCCACATTTAGGATTTCACTAGTCTGTACATTGCTAGTTACAGTCATCTTGAGTATTGAACTTAGTATCACCAACCCCATCTTGATTCAAGAGCAACATTTGAGATGAAAGAAAAAAATGAAAAAATTCAAAGCTAAAATGGATTAACATTTTTTTCTTTTTATATTTCCATGCTTCCTATGAAAGTGTTTAGTGGAGTGGAGACTTGGGTGTTTGTGAAGGTTGAATTAGTTCCTTCCCTAGACTACTATATAAGATAACAACAACAACAAAAAAATCCACGTTCTAAAGAGACTTTTAGACAATCTGCAGGGATGATATAAAGTCACATGCTATAAGGGACAGCACGTTAGAGAATACAAACATTAGTGGGTTGTAGTGGGCTGTCTGTACTCATAGAAGGAAAACAATCAAGTGATAACCAAGAGAATGGATCTCATTAACATGTAATTTTGTTATGGGTCTGAATTATTCTTGGTGGATTTGACTCCTCCAAATATAAAACTATTCAATAACACTTGGGGCACTCTTGAGTCAGGGGTTTAAGATGATGACGTAAAGAACTCCTGAGAGTTGCTGAACTCTACTTGGTAATGAGGTGACTACAGAAGCTGCTGTGTGTTAATGAGCAACAAACTGTGCAACCGTTACAGGGCCTGTCATTTTGACTCCTTGTTTTTTCTATTGCAAATAGTCATTATTTCTGACCAGTGGCTAAGGTCATAATTACAATTTTCTTCATGTTTTTCCTCTGTATACTCCATGTGACTATTTTCCCAGAACAATTCTCTTGGATTTTTAGCTTTAGTTTCTTAGATTTTGTACAATTTGAGTTCACATTGAATTAGTCAAAGTTAAATTAAATTATCTTTAAAAATTGTTTTCTACAGAATTATTTATTTCTACCCACAAAGCCATGGAAGACCCTGATTGTAGCTGCTATTAGGTTAAATGTTCAATTTTAACTCTGGGTGGAAACTTTATCCTTATTAGTGGTTTCATTTGTCAGCAGAGCTCTATTCTGCTCTAGCTTCAGGGAACATTTAAACCCAATTAAGTAGAAAAATCTCTTCTATCATATAAGAAGAAAATTTTCATTGACAAGAGACACTATGTCATTAAATATTTAAACAAGCATTAACTTTCTCGGGGTTTAGCAGCAAAAACTTGAGTAAAGGGATTCCTTTTCATTTTCTGCTTCCGCAAATACCAAGAGGCTTTGCCTTGAATGTCACGGGAGGAACTCTGATAATGAAAATGGGTGAACGTTCATGAGTTCCCTCTAGTTTGGGTTGCTCATCTCTGCAGGTTTCCCCATCATGGGTCAGGTACACTTGCTCATAGATTTCCTCCTCTCTCTCTCTCTCTCTTACTAGACTCCTGGAGCTCTGCCTGGTGTTTGGCTGTGGATCTCTGCATCTGCTTCCATCAGTCACTGGAGAAAAGTTCTGTGATGACAGTTAGGATATTCACTGATCTGATCACTGAGGCAAGCCAGTTCAGTTCAGGCACCCTCTCCACTATTTCTAGTAGTCCAAGCTGGGGTCATCCTTGGAGATTCCTGACAACTTCCCTAGCACCCGATTTCTCTCAATCCCCATGATATCTTCCTCCATCATGGTATCTCTCTCATTGCTTTCCCACTCCATCCCTATGCCAGCTCGACCATCCTGTTCCCTTACGTTCTCATTCCCCCTTCCCCGAACTAGTGGGATCTCATCAAAGTTGGATTAATGGCCGTGTAGCCTACATGGGACTGGACAGGCCCTCTGTAAGGCAAGACAATTGTGCAGCTTGATCTGCTTGGGGAGCACCCTGGCAGTAGAATCAGAATCCATCCACAGTGCGTTGAGAGGGCTTTTGGGAGCCCACTACCTATGATCCTATGATGGGATCCTTGTGCAGCCTTGAGGCAGGGTGAAGGGTTTGGACTTGCTTCTACTAGATGTGCCTCCCCATGGGATGCCTTGCCTTCTTGTCGGGGGAAATAGAAGGTGGGTTTGGGGAAGGCTGGGGGGTGGGAAAAGGGCGAGGGGGATCTTTGATTGGTGTGTGAAATGAATGAAAAATTATTTTAATAAAAAAAAGGGTGAACAAAGATGTGTGACTAGCAAGAGAACAGAGATATCTACTTAATAGATGAGTCCTCCTTTCCTCTAAAGATGACTGGAAGAGAAGGATAGAAAGGTAGAAAAATGCAAGTTTGTGGGGTTGCAAAACTGAATCATACAAAGGAAAGTGTGGTAGGAGAAGAAAGTGGAAAACATAAACACTTTCTTCAGTCTTAGATAAAATTTATTTAGTCAAAACATGTTTGTGGATCTAGGAAGATGACTTAGTCAGTGATATATTTGCCTTGCAAGCATCAAGGCCCAATTTCAATGCCCAGAATCCATTTTATAAATCCAGGAATAGTGATGAGTTTATAAATCTAATATTAAAATCGGGGCTCACTGATGAGTCTATCAAACCTGCTTGGTGCATGTAAAGCAAGGAAAAGACCCAGTCTCAAAAGATGGAAGACCCCAGCAAAGGAGAAATGCCCAAGGCTTTCCTATGCCCCTTCTATTTACTCACACATTTTATCTTATTCCATTATACACATTAAACAATATATAGAAAGCAGTAAGGAACACATCTCTTCCACAATTGTCCCCAATTTTAAATTTATTAGTGTAATGTTGACGATACAGGAAGATCAATTATATGTACATATTATGGAATCAATATTTCATTGAGTCAATCTTGACCTTTACGTTGTTTGTTTATGACTGACATTACTAGTGCCCCTCCCTGCAAATCTCTTGTCATGGGATATTTTCAGGCCTATAAAAATTTTGTAGTAATTTGAAGAGGGGATTTTCATTCTGCATTGAATATTCTATGAGTCAGGAGAGAAACTCAAAGACTAGAAGTAAATTTACCAACTATTTGTTGAGATCTGATTGAGGTAGATGTCAGAGAAGGATGCTGGTGTTTTCCTCTGTTGCTCTCTACTTTATTGCTTTGAGACAGAGCCTCTCACTAAACCAGAAGCTCACTGTTTTAAAGTAGACTGCCTGGTAGAGAGCTCTGGGTTGTGCCCATCTCTACACTTACCCCTCCCTATGGGGTTACAGGTACTGAATCATGCCCAGTTCTGTGTGTTTATGCTAGATATTCAAATCGGGCCTTCTTGCTTCAGTAGCAAGTTCTCTTACCTACTTAGACATCCCCAAAGTCCGCTAATATTTTGGGTGTTACACAAGGTGAAGAGAATCTTCATATACACTGCTCCTATACCTTGTTCTTAATCATTCCTCACTGTGTTATCCCATATGAATTTATTTACACATCTAAGTTATGCTTTGTGCTATTTTTGTTTCTACAGAATTCAACATCACATACAAACTGGGGCATTAGATCTGAGTGTGATGTATTGTCACACACACACACACACACACACACACACACATACACACACACACGCCCCAGAATCAGATCATAAACAGCAGCAGTTGGGTCCAGTTTGGGACAGAGACTTAAGGAGAGTTTTAGGTATTGGACTATTTGTTCAATGATAAGGGGCAACATCATTCATGTAACTTTTATCCACACAGTATTGGTAATTAAGGTATTGATCCTTAAAGTATGATAAAAGCAATTTCTTCTCATAGGGAAATTATGTGGTTATGTGTACCAGACTGAGTGGTGTACTCTATATGACAAGCCTCTCCCCAACATGAGACTAGTCTGTATTGTAGATAAAAAAGAAAAAAATTCTGGTGGGGGACAAGCAGAAGCCTGGGTCAGGTGCATTTATAATCAAAGTCTTTTAATGTCCTTTCCTGCTGGCTAACTCTCACTTCCATATTCTCCGTATGTCACCATACTCTAGATAAGTTACATATATTTCCTCTACTGTAAAGAGGCTATGCGTTCTAATGCTGCTCACTTTCAGATCTGGTCTTTAGTTATTTCATGCTGCCCGCCAGTACCATTGCTCTAAGCACAGAGAAGCTTTCAACTACTTTTTGTTATTAACTGGAGATAACATATTTCTTTGTTGTTTTGAAATACAACTTTATAAAATGTAGTTATTTGAATTTTTATGTTGATTCTGTGTAGAAGTCTACCCGATTGATCAACAGTAAGTTATACTTGCTCATTCTATCATTTCATAGATTTACTTTTATTGTGCTTATAATGAAAATATGCCTATATGTCATAACAAATAATCTCAAAGTCATATTACCTTTTTGGCACAAAATATATAATAACTTACAGCACTTCCATTAATTACAAAAAAGATCTGATTTTAAAATGTTTTATTAAAAAGGAAATATGATCTTATAATGCTATTAATATTATGCAGATACAATTTCATCAGTGTTAACATAAAAAAAGATAATTTGAAATGGTTGTGATGCTATACAGGTTACTATAAATTGCAGTAATAAAGGGATCACTTTTTGGAATATTTATATAAAAGGACTGTTTGGGGCCATGCCGATTGTCTCCTGTGTTTTGCAATGAAAAAGAATGCATCTGTGGCCCATAACGTATTCTTTGTATCCGGGAAATAGTCCCAAAATATTGCTATCTTTGCCTGTATTACTTGTTTAAGCTTATTAATTTCTGAAGTTAGAGCTACAATGAAGCATATTTTTGCAAAAAGATTTATTATGTTTGTCAATTATGTTGACCATTTAGTTAATATTTTCATGGAAAATTGAACACTCTACAGCCTATGTTCTATTCATCAATCTTCAATGACTAGTTTTGTATATGCAAATAAGACCATTTTTAAAACTTGTAATGTGTAAGCACATCAGAATTGTAAGCAACTGAAGAATAATTTATTTATACAGAAATGTTTGGATTTCTTTAATTGTAAAATAAAATATGTTCAGATTTCTATTTTCTAGTGTGCTATGTAATTATATTAAACATAACTAAGTTAAATCTAGCCTGTGCATTAACTGTGTACTGTACACTAAGGGGAATAGCAATTACGTGTAGGTTCTTAAGAGAATGTTCATTTTAATAAATAAGAAGTAAGTTGTGAAGGGATTTTAGATTTTTTTCCAAAGGCTTTTCAGCATCTAATGAGGATCACATGCAGTTTTTCTTTCAGATTTACTTATATATATTTATTTATATGGTAGATTACACTGACTTTTGTATGTTGAGCCATCCCTGCATCTCTAGGGTGAAGCCTACTTGAGCTGGTGGAGGATCTTTTTGATGTGATTTTTGATTCAGTTCACAAGTATTTTATTGAGTGTTTTTCATCTATGTTTATGAGGGAAATTGGCGTGTAATTCACTTTCTTTGTTGAGTTTTTATGTGGTTTGGGTATCAGGGTGACTGTACCTCATAAAATGAATTTGGTAATTTTCCCTCTGTTCCTATTTTGTGGAATAATTTGAGGAGTCTTGGTATTAGCTCTTCTTAGAAAGTCTGGTAGAACTCTCCACCTAAACTATATGGCCCTGGGTGTTTGTTTGTTTGGGAGACTTATAATGACTGCTTCTATTTCCTTTAGGATCACAGATTTATTTAGGTTGTTTATCTGACCTTAATTTAACTTTGGTTAAGTGTCATCTATTGAGAAAATTATCCATTTCTTTTAGGTTTTCCCTTTTGGTGGAGTACAGGATTTAAAGATGTCCTTATGATTCTTTGGATTTCCTTGGTTTCTGTTGTTATGCCCCCATTTTTCTTTCTGATTTTGTTGATTTGGATATTCTTTCTTGTCTTTTCATTAGTTTGGATAAGTGTTTATCTATCTTGTTGATTTTCTCAAAGAACCAACTCTTTGTTTCATTGATTCTTTATCATTTCCTTTGTTTCTATTTTATTGATTTCTGACCTCAGTTTGATTATATTTTGCCTTCTGTTTCTCTTGGGTGCATTTGCTCCCCTTCTTTTTTTATAGAGCTTTAAGGTGTTGTATTAGGTTGCTAGTAAGAGATCTCTCCAGTTCTTTTAGGTAGGCATTTAATTCTATGAACTTTCCTTTTAGCACTGCTTTCATTTTGTGCCATAAGTGTGGTGTGTATGTGTATATATATATATATATATATATATATATATATATGATTTTAGAAAGTCTTGAATTTCTTTATCTATTTATGTCTTGGCACATTTTTCATTTAGTAGAGAATTGTTCTGTTTCCATGAGTTTGTAAGCTTTCTGTCGTTTCTATTGTTATTGATATCCAACTTTAGTCCATGTTTTTCTGAAGAATACCAGGAGACATTTCAATTTTCTTCTATCTATTGAGACTTGCTTTGTGTCAGAGTATGTGGTGAGTTTTAAGAGAGTTCTACAAGTTTAACAGAATAAGATATATTCTTTTGTGCTTGGGTATAATATTCTATAGATAATCTGTTCTGTCCATTTGATTTATAACATCTTTTACTTCTAGTATTTTTCTGTTTAATTTTTGTCTGCATGTCTTGACCATTGGTGAGAGTTAGTTATTGAAGTCTCCCACTATCAGTGTGTGAGGGTCAATATGTGCTGTAAGCTGTAGCAATGTTTCTTTCACAAAAGTGGGTGCCCTTGTGTTTAGGGAATAGAGGATAAGAATTGAAGTCAGTAGTTCTCTTATATACAAATGAAAAAGAGACTGAGAAAGAAATCAGGGAAATAATATCTTCACAACAGCCTCATAATATAAAATATCATGGAATAACTCTAACTAAGCAAGTGGAAGACCTTTATAATAAAAAACTTCAAGGATTTGAAGAAAGAAATAAAAAAATAAGAAGATGGAAAGCTCTCCTATGCTCATGGATCAGTAGAATTAACATTGTAAAAATGGGCATCCCACCAAAAGTAATCTACAGATTCCATACAATCCCCATCAAAATTTCAATATAATTTTGTACATACCTTGAAAGGACAATTCTCAACTTCCTATGAAAACAAAACAAAACAAAACAAAACAAAACAAAACATGACAGCTAAAACAATCCTGAACAATAAAAGAACTGCCGGAGGTATTGCCATCTCTGATTTCAAGTTGGACTACAGAGCTATAGTAATAACAACCATATGATACTGCAATAAAAACAAACAGATTAATCAATGGAATTTTATTGAAGACAGAGGCATAAATCACTCTTGGGTATGTACCAAAAGGATGCTCTATTCCACCACAAGGACACTTGCTCAACTATGTTCATTGCTCAACTATGTTCATTTCTCACCATAGCCAGAAACTAGAAGCAGGAAACAATCTATATGTTCCTCAACCAAATAATAGATAAAGAAAATGTGGTGTATTTACAAAGTAAAGTATTACTCAACTGTTAAAAAATGACATCGTGAAATCTGCAGGCAAGTGAATGCAACTAGAAGAAATTATCCTGAATAAGGTAACCCAGACCTAGAAGGACGAATATTGTATGTATTCACTTATAAGTGGATATTAGCTGGAACATAAATGATAATCAAGCTACAATCCACAGACCCAGAAAGGTTAGATAAAGAGGAGGGCTCTAGAGGGCATTCATGGATCTCCCTGGGAAGGGGAACTAGATTCTGCAGGTGGACTGGGAACAGGTAGGGACAGAAGTAGGAGAGATTAAGTTGGGGAAGTAAAGAGAGAAAGTGTGAGGAGAGACTGCTGGAATTGAGGTTGGGGAGCATTTGGAGGGTGGTGTGGAAATCTCATGCAGTGGAAACTTCCTGGAATCTATGAGGGTGCCTTTAGTGAGGACTCATAGTAATGGAGGATGCAGAGCCTAAATTGTCCATCTTTTTAGCAAGGTAAGGCTACAAGGATGGGCTGTGTTTGTATTTGGTAGATTTATTGACCCAGGGTGTACTACGGAGATCCCTAAATGACCCAAGCTGATGCTAGGAAAGAGGATTTCTCTCTGAAAACTGACAGTGGGACCCCATTGTTGAGGACAAAATCCACACAGCTCATTGAACATAGAGACATAAAGCTGGTGCCTGCATGAACCTTTCACCTTTATGTTCTTATCTCTTTGATGTGGGAGGATACTCAGTAGGCCACTGAAAGAGCAACCTAGACACAAGCCTAGCAACAAAACTTTCTACCTGCAGTCTATCCCACCTGCAGGATGGGCTTGGACAATGGTGGTGTAAGACTTGTGGGATTGGCCAACCAATTTCTGTTTTGACTGGAGGCCCATGCCCAATACTGTCTGGATGGGCAGGAACCAGAGAATGGATAGCCCAGAGCCTCAGGGTAGAACAAAAAAAAAAATCAAAGAAATGATTACTAATGATATTCTGCTATACTCATAGATCAGGGCCTTGTCCACTAGTCATCAGAGAGGCTTCCTCTGTCAGAAAATGGGAGCTTGTACAGAGACCTACATCCAGACATTATGCAGAGAGAGTCTACATTGGAGTTCTCTATCAGTTCCCTCCCCTTGGAGTAGGGGAAAGCAACAGGAGAGGGAAAAGGAAGATTGTAGGATTCAGAGGGAATGGTGGACACCAGGAGAACAAGGTACACTGAATCAACTGCGTAGGGCTCATGTGGGCTCCCAAAGACTGAAATGGCAAGGACAAGGTCAGCATGGATCTGCACCAGGTTCTCTACATATATGTTATGGCTGTTAGCTTGATATTTTTGTGGGAATACTAACAGTGGGAGTGGGTGTGTCTCTGACTCTGGCCTTCTCTTGAGACTCGTTTCCTCCTGTTGGATTGCCTAGTCTAGCCTTGATGTGAGAGCTTTTGCCTTGTCTCATTGTTGCTTGTTTTGTTGTGTTTGGTTGTAGTCTCCTGGAAGCCTGCTCCTTTCTTTTCTTTTTTTTTTTTTTTTTTTTTTGGTTTTTCGAGACAGGGTTTCTACGTATAGTTTTGGTGCCTGTCCTGGATTTCTCTCTCTAGACCAGGCTGGCCTTGAACTCACAGAGGTCCTCCTGACTTTGCCATGGCCGCCTGGTGTCTGCTCCTTTCAATAGGGAAAAAGAGGGGCAGTGGATCTGGATGAGATGGAAGGTGGGAGTGCGAGGGTGGGAGGAGTGGATGAAGGGAAAAACTGTTGTTGGGATGTATTGTATGAGAGAAGGATCTATTTTCAATAAAAATATAAAAACCATCATTTCAATTTTTAAAAGTAAAAATAAAAGAAACGTAAATTAAGGTTTCTGTTTTAGCAAACTGAAAGCTTCATAGCATTTCCCCCCATTTAATATTAATATTTAATATTAATATAGCAGCAAAAAGTAGAATGAAAGGAAGTGAAAACACTTTTATGAGGACTATTACTGTAGCCAGGCAACAACGGAGGAGAAGAAAGGAAAGAGAAAGAATTGTTATGCAAACATCTCAGTAGATGAGGATTTATACAAAGAAGTTCTCAGAACATACAGATCGTGCCTATAACTACAGCTTTCGTCTTTTCAGTTGGTCTTATCTTCTTCCAGCAAGATTTTTGTAGGGAGCCTATGTTACCTCTATAGGAAAGTGAATCACCTGTACTCTATGCTGATATTTTCTTTTGTACCAAACTGTTATTTGTATGTTAATAAATAAAGTTGCCTGGGGGTCAGAGCTATTAGCAAGCCATAGGAAAGCAGGTCAGTGGTGGCGTACACTTGTGATCACAGCACTTGGTAGGCAGAGCTAGGTAAGTCTCTGTGTGTTCAGGGATACAGCCAGCATTGGATACACATGCCTTTAATCTCAATTCCAACCATAGAACACCCTGGAGGTCTATACAGACAGGCCATCATGAGGCGGTCATGTGGTTGGGTTTACAACCAATGAGAAGGCAGAACAGAAACTCTATATAAAGACTTTAACACAGGAAGTAGCTCCTCCTTCGGAGAGGTAGGACCACTGCAGGAGGAAGGGTAAGGTTTTAGCTCTTAGGTCTGACCTCTTGGCTTTCTTCTTTGCATTGGTTCTGTGTTTCTTATTTAATAAGACGGTTGGTTACATCTACAGTATTCCGCTACTAAGAACTAATAGATGTGAAACTGAACTTTTAATTAGAGGGTACTGAATATCTAAAACTATCTTTATCATATCTGTGGTTTAATATGTGACTATAGATGTCAAAGCTGATTATATACTTTAAAAATAATTGCACATCAACAAATTGTTAAAAGACATGATCAGTCTTCATTTATTTTACATTTTTATATGGATTCCAAATTTTGAACTTTTGGGAAAAGATTTATATAGATTCTATCCCAAACAGAACATAAATTTCTATTCTAATATACTTATTTATTTTCAGTTCAAGTATGAGATTTATTTTTGTGATTTGAATGCATTTCCAGGAAAATGTTGCTAATAAGTTTTCAGTCAAATATGTATCTTTTTTAGTGAGTAAGGTGCAATTTAATACACAAATATGCTTGGACAACACACTTCTAAAATGCCCTTTATGTATAACCCTAGGAGCTGATGAGCAATTCAGGATTTACATGAAGACAAACAATAATTCAGCAGGCTATTTCCTCTAGTCAACCCATGTTTATGAGACATGAATAGTTTTCAGGTGCAAATTTTTGTTATAAAGATAATTTCTATGGTTATTTGATAGGTGCTACTGAGCTAATCAGCCATCTCATTGAAATGAATTCCTTGCTTATATTATTCTATAAATTGATACTAAATACTCAAATTAAACATAACAAAACCATTCATTGTAGTATTTTGAAATCTTACTTTTGTAAAATGCACTTAATAACTTTGTATTTTTGGGAAAATTTTACATATATTATTATGTAAATTTTAATTTCCAGTCCTCTTATCTCTAAAAGAACCATTTCATGGACAAGGGTCATTTGAAGATTTGTATTAACAATTGTTGTCTTTTGGGGAACAGGCTCATTACAAGTCTAACACAACAGGTTAGAAGAGAACAGTCAGATAATACAATGCTCTGCAAAATATGAGAGTTAAGAAAGACATGAGAGAAGAACATAAATTATCCAGGCTCACATCTCTCTACAGACACTTACTTAGCCAAAGAGAGAAAAAGAAACACTCACTTCACCAACCTTTTGCCAATGCAAAGAGGTCAAGCCCAGGAAGACAGAGCAAATGAATTCAAGTCTAACACAAGTCTCCCAGGTGTCTTTAATTGAATTATTTGCACTCAAGTAAAAGACTTTTGTTTCTACAATTACTAGTTCAAAGGATGTGAGTCGTTTTCTTTCTTATTGGTTTGGCTTTGTTTATGTTTCTTCCAAGCTCCCTTATCACTTTTTGGTAAGAAAAATGACTAAGCTCAATGTATGTGCTGTTATTACTCATATGCTTTAACATTTTCAAGGGAAAGAATGTGATCCATGGTAATTTATATGGCAGGGTAAATATTCTCTTCCAGTTAAATGATTTTCTCTATCAAAACAAAAGAAATGGAAATGGAAGTTGAAAGAGTTAATACCAACCATAAAAGACTAAAATTAATTTGTGTCCATGTGGAAGTGTGCTATAGCTAGGGTAGACACAGTTTTGAATTTCAAATAAATGTATTCAGATATTTGTGAGTTTTCAAATAAAATGTTAAGAGTAATTTTGAAATTACCATCAGAGATAAGCATCAAGTTTGACAGGATCTATCAGACCTTGGCCAAGAGATTTAAATTAGAAAAGTAGGCACTAAGGACGTTATTTGCCCACAGAAGCCCCCAAGATGATTGTTTCCTCAGAACTCATACTGCAAAGGGCTCTTATTATTCTTCAAAGTGAGCAGAAAAAAAAGTGATTTCTCCATACCCCACAAAATGAATTCATAACTGCAACACAACTGTGTAGTCCTCTCATCCAGGCTCACACAGGTGAGCAAGTACATTGTTTTTTCTCTAACTGTATTTTTTTAATCAAGAAAATATTACTACTGGAGAAAGTATGAAAGTTATTTATTTCAAATCCAGGTCCTACTCCTCAGATGTAAACAAATTCAATTGTCCTTTAATGCTCAGGGTTGTGGTACTGGAAGAGATAGGGAAATAGTAAGTAGAATTGTAACTTTCAATGGAACCACAAAAACATGGAAAAACGGAATCTAAACATACCCTTAGTTTTCTTTTTTACTTATGCCCTTCACTGCATGAATGAGTTGCTTTGTTTGTCTGTTTGTTCCTGTCCTAATACTAGGAGAGTGGTTCTTAAACAATTGATTCAGTTAGCAACAATCACTCTTCAGATAAAGCTCACTGGCTACCATGCTGCCACTGGGCAAAGTTAGTTATTATGAAATACACACTATTCATCTTACTATACCAAACACCCAAAGCACTTTTCTATACAAAAATTAAAAATTATTCATGTGAGATACCTTCTTATTCAAGCAGACTGTTTTTACATCAAAGAGAACAAAACCACATTAGAAATAAATTCACTTTATTTTTTTGAAGTAATGGGAATTAGTATTATATTTTTATTATGCATAGTATTCTAAGATAATCCCATGGTGGCATGAATATGTTTTCAAACAATTATATTCTTTATACATGCATACAGCAGGATTTTGTAATTTTCATTTGCAAAACCACTTTATCATTATTTAAATTGATAATATATTCATTTTCTTTTCAACTATGAATTTTCCACTTATTTTAAGATTTAATTTCTAAGTAAACTGACAGAAATTTCAAATGTTCAGTATCATGGGCATGCATATGTTTTGATTTTAATATAAAATAATATTGTTCTAGATGACTTCTATAGTTATGGATGTACTAAGACTTGAAAAGCACTAACTTGGTATGTACTGTCCTGACCTTCTAACACTTCCTTTTAGTAAAATAGAGACTGAGACAAAATACATTCTTCTGAGATCTATTTGAGTATTTTACAAATGGAGCAGGACACACACCATGGCACAGACTGTTCACGGAAGGTCCACTTAGAACAGTGGAGCTTCTCTGGGTCTCTCCATGCATTTACCGCTTCTCTCACAGCATGTTACTTTGGAGAATATTCTGTACCTTCTGTGTGGTGAGACATCTGTGGGGGGCACTGTGTCATATGTCTACATTTCTTTCAATGTCCAATGTTGTTGGATGTTCTGTATGCTGTGAATATGTGTTGCTCTGATTGGTTGTTAAATAAAATGCTGATTGGCCAGTAGCCAGGCAGGAAGTATAGGCAGGAAAAGCAGAGAGGAGAATTCTGGGAAGAGGAAGGCTGAATCAGGAGACACCAGCTTGCCGATCCAGGGAGCAGAATGTAATGGCACACAGACAAAACCACAGAACATGTGGTGACATGTAGATTAACAGAAATGAGCTGAGTTTAAGTGTAATAGCTAGTCAGTAGTTAGCCTGAGCTAATGACCAAGCAGTTTCAATTAATATAAGCTTCTCTGTGTTTGCAAGTGGGAGAGATTTGTCCTGACCACTGACAGGCCAGGACACAGGAAAACTCAGCTACAGCCCAGATCAAAGTTGTATTCACTGTTCTTTGAGCTCACAACTGACATCCGTTTCTTTTATGAACTTGATCCACTAATATATATTATAAACCATACTCAAGACTGAGTTATATGCATTTGTATGCCATTCTATGATGAGGTTTTTAATATGCTTTGATTTTCCAGTTATTTTGTAAAATTAGAAGCCTGTGATTGCTATTTCTTTTGTGCCTCACACACACCTAAGGTCATAATCGATGCTCACTTTGAGCAATGCACATTTTTTTCTGCTGTTCTTAACTAAGCAAAGATACTGTTGAAAACCCAAAGGTAAGAAGAGGCTGGGGAGATGGTTCATCTGCCAAAGTGCTTCCATACAAGCATGAAAATCAGTTTGAATCCTCATCGCCCCTCTGAGAGGCTGTGATCCTAGTGCTGAAGAAATAGAGACAGACTACCCAGTCAATACAGCTAAATTGATGAGAACTAGCCTATGCATGCAAGTGCAAACACATTTGCAAATATGTAGCCACACAAGTGTGCACGCACAAACCCATAAACACATGTCCAAACAAAAGTGCATCAAAATTTTCTTCCAGGATTTTTAGAATAGACACATATCCTGTTTAGTTCTCCCTGGAAATACATACATTTGTACTCAAATGTGTGTTTCAAATGAGTGTTTGTCAAAGGTGCTAGTCATAATATTGACATACAATAGGTGTCTTCAGTTAATACATAAATTGTCTATTATAGGGCCCTAGCCTCTGTTTGTTGTAATCAATCAGTTGAATGGCTGATCTGGGCAAGGAAAACATAATCACAGAGACTATATAATTCAGTGGTCAATTCATTGATCAAATCCATTTCTGTAGTAAAAGAAGAGATTTGTGAATACCTAACAGAAGGAGGGCAGTAAAGAAACATTGCTCATGAACACTGAAAGGATAAAATAACATGATGACCCAATCTAGAAAATTTAGCAAGATAAAAACTTCAAACATGTACATATAAGCACATACATTTTAACATACATATAATTAAACACACACTTATACCCTTAAACACATGCCTACCTTTACACTTGAACATTGAATAACTATTTCATGAATACCAAATTATTCTCTTCAACATTTATTATCCCTAGGCTGAGGAGATGAGCCATGATCTTTAACGAGTCATTTTTCCTTTTTAAACTGTTTCACCATCCATAAGATGAATTCTTAAACTGAAATGCTCCATAAGATGTTGGATCTGCCTCATTAAAATAAGAGCAAGAGGGAGGAAGAGAAAGCAGGGCACAGGCAGAGAGGGAGAGAGGGGGAGGAAGGGGAGGGAAATGCTTATTCAGACTTTTCATGGTACCTCTGAACAGTCTGGCTGCTCAACGAGGCCACCTCTGAGAAATCTTCTTTTCACATACTAAATTGTTCTTTTATTCTGCCTGCATATATATGGAACCTGCCCCTATATATCTAACCTTTGGCCAGACCAAAGTCTATGTGACAGAGAGCCAAGAAGCTTCTGCCTGTTTGCTGGAATTGCTTGGTTCCAACAGTGACAACAGCTCTTTTGAAGGGCTAGCACTATAAAAGCCTGGCATTAAGGGCCCGCTGAAAGATTTGTCAGTGCTTGTCATATTTTTTTGCATTTAAATTACTCAAACCTCCCAACAAGATGCTGATTTTGGATGTTATATATGTAATTGCCAGAAGGATTTCCACCGGAATGTGCAGGAGGTGGCATAAATAAACAGATAGACATAGTCTTCTTGTTATCCTTCATAAAGTGGAGGACTATGACTCTGGATAATCTTCTCATGGTCATTTTGTTATCAAAGAAGACTTTCTGTAGCAATTAAAGTATTACACTATTCATTCACTTCTGAGATGCACTTTACCTGAGCTAGGAAATACTCTCAGGAATTCCACATTTGGAGTCAAGGGAAAATGTGGTTAAGGGCATTGGAGGAATGGCTGTTACCATTCATCTGTTAGAAAGAAAACTTATTTTTAAAAAGGAAATGATTTTTAATGATTTTTCTACACATATTTGTTATTAGTGTTCCATGTTATTGCACAAACAATTCTCAGTCACCTCACCTTTCCTTCACTCTTAACTCTGTGGAGGAATGGCAAAGGTTATTTGGTACAAAGTGATCAAGAGAAACTTAATTTTCTTTCTTTTATGCACTTCAGCATGTACTTAAGATAAATACTATAAACCATGTTTACTCATTAATATTGGTCAACCAAAAGAAATTATCATATGGGTTTTTACCTATTCTGTTGTTGTGGGCAATAGCTTTAACTACATGGGTCCTCCCTTACCCTGTCTTGACATCTGTTGAATTAAATTCTCCACCTGCCACACATAATTCCCCTAGGCATCCTAATTATTGTATTGAATAAGTTTAGATTTCAGATAATGTCAACCTCAAATGAGCTGCACCTTGCTTTGGAGAATGTGCTTCAACAATATATCTAAGGGTCTTTTCACGCATCATTTCAATTTTTTATTTCTAAACGCTATCTCTAATCCTATGCTTCTTTAAAGAAGAATGGATAAATCTAGTGATTCCTACTCATGGTTAAGGAGCTCATCACTTTGAATCGCATCTTTAAGACAGGGCAATTTCCTACTTGATCCTATTTGAATCAAATACCATCTGCTCAAAGTTAATTTGCTGCAGTTTCTGTTTCAATTAATCATCCATTTAGAAAGTGTATAAGCTGAAATATTAATAAAGTATTCTGGTTGTTCAGTTGGTAATTGAAAATAAAGTAACACCTGACAGGGCTTAGGAAATTTCTCTTATCTCACGTATTTCAAAAAGTGCAAATTTTAATAAAATATAAGTCAGATATAATGAGGAAATACATCATAATTTCAATAAATTTTTAAAGAACTATTATATTTATAGACAACATCTGAATCAAATATCTCACATTATCAGTCTAGCCCTCTCACAGCCTTTAATCACTACTCTAATTTCTATACCTTCTGAAAACCAGTTTTACTTGTAAATGACTTGAAAGGTCAGTAGACATATAATAGACAATAAATAGACCATTAGATAGATAAAACACAGGAATAGATAGACTTAACAGCATAGTTTTTTTGATTTCATTTCTTTGGCTCAATACTGTGATTATCAGATTCATTCACATAATTGTGATGACATTTTATTGAATTTTTTTGCTATATGATCCTATTATGGAAATATACCACCATTTATTTACCATTTTCATTCTTGAAGCATATTTGTATTGATACCAGTTTTGGAGTATATGGAATGGAGATGCTGTGAATATTCATTAAAGTGTCTTCTGAAGTGGAATTGCTGAGTCACAACACACACATAAATTCAGCCTTATTAAATACATGATATATATCCTTAGTATAATTGTTTTTAGGGCATGGGATATTCCCTATCCTTCACTATACTTTATTACTTTAATCAAATATAAAGTTTAGGTAAATGTTAAGGGTTTGGCCAGTTCTGTAATAATTAGTAAATGAAATGAGAGAGGTGATTTGGGGATGAAATAGAAAGGGAATTAAAAAGCAAAATTCCATAATGTTGAATCAAAATTTGCACACAGGTCTATACACATGTTTCTTAAAGCAAGAATTAACTTTGTGAAACAAAGAAGTCTTGTCATTAATTTTAGGTTCTCTGTCAAACATTGTGGATCAGAAAGAGAGAACTCAAGGTATAAACCAATGCTCTAGGAAAGCTCATGAAGCAATCTGAATTTCTATTAGTGCCCTGAGTTACAGCTTCCAGAAGCACTATGTCTCTGTGGCACTCTTCATTTTCCTCTGCGTGGCTTCTAACAAACAAGGCACTGGGAAAGAATTAGCCCTACTTCTCAAAATTTATTTATTTTGAAGGAAGATTACCATAAAATATGCAATGCCAGTGCCTCAAAGTGTTTACTTAAGCTTTTATTCGTGTAACAGGCTAATTCAAAAAGTAAGATCATATTTGTTACTGCAAATTAGGCTTGGCAAAGAAAAACTTTACTTTGCATTTAAATCATGAGTATGTTGCAGTGACCTGAGTTCTGCCTAACTGTAATAAATTCTGATTATTAATAAACACATATATTTCCAATACTATGCTCTCCAACTATAAATTATGCACATTAAATTGGGAACACTGCTATAAGTATACTTGGAAAAAACTTTACATTTAAGGATGAAGAAGAGAACTTACTTATAGTTACTAAAATAACTGTCAAGGCAAGGCAAACAAAATATGAAGGAGGGCAGTGAAGCAATCAAGAGAATGTTGGAGACATATTTATAGACCAAACTGAGAAACAAAACCATTCTAGACATGGACATGCTTAAGCAGGAATGTGCTTGTGAAATCTAGGTTGCTTTAAAAGAGTTTGTACTAATGCTCTCTCTTATTCGATCTCACTGCTGCAAGTGATTGTCCTTTTCAGACTTTGTAACCAACTATTACCTCAAAGATCATCAAAATGTCCTATTTGTCAAAAGCTGTATCATTCACTATCCTTACCCAAATACTTCAGATTGTCTTCTCTTTCTTCTTTTAGTCTGAGTGTCACAGTTAGAAGCTTCCCAGTAACCAAATACCCTTTAATCCAATTTTATTTAACACCGATATGTCCTTCTAACTACAGCATTTGATGAGACCATACGATCTTTCATCCACCACCCAGAACTTTTATGTTGGCCACACAACAGTCCATTTCTGAAAGCTTGAAAAATAACCTCTTGTGATTTCAAAATTCCACTCTTTTATACCTCAGAGCTTCACCTAGTCTAAAACAACCCTATAGCTAATTAGAGGAAGGACTATGTTTCAGTATTATCATTTCAGACTTTGAAATTTGATCACAATGTCCACATTCAATTTTTGTCACCAGTAGTTACTGAAATTTGAGCAAATTAATTCCTAATACTCCAATCTTTCTTCCTCTAATAATATGTTGCTATTAATAGCCTGCCTCAAAGAATTTTGTAAGGAAAAACTAAGATAATTTGTGTAAATGTCTTGTACATGTTAAACTCCAAATATTATTATTTTCTTATTGAATTAAAAATAAAAATAAAAAAACATGAGGGTATTTTGAATTAACCACATACAATAGTTCCATTGAGAGTAGAATCAGAGATGTGAGTAGTCACATTGGTCACTTACATAAACACACATTTCCTGCCATATTTTGCCTTATAGTGATAATTCTACTCTGAATAAGCCCAAGTTTTATTATATTAAAGTTTTTTATGAAAATAAAGGAAACCTAAGAGATATTTGTCTTTGGTCTGAGGGCTGCAAAATGACTGGCAAGCTTTTGAGGGGAGCAAGGGATGTTAAGTGGGAGAGGAGTGGATTGACTTGGAAAACATGTGACTGATGGAGCTTATTGGAAGCGATACCTGCAGAAGAGAAGAATGGTATTGATGCTATCACTGTCTTGCTGTGAACAACCATCTGCATTCCTGCAAGTACACAATACAGGGTGATGCTCTCAGGAGAGCCACAAGAATAAAGCTTTCACCATATTGGGAGATTGGATTATAAATCTCTGTTTATAAAAGGCTCAAAACTCTATTGAGGAGATAGGCGATGCTCCTCTCCTTCTAGCTCTCTCGGTTTCTCTGTTCCAGGCATATCCCAGGTCTAAAGAAATAATAACCTTCCACCTCTTATTTCGTATACTTAACGATAATGATCCATTTATGTCTTACAGTGGTTTATAGATAATCTATCACCTTTAGCAGATTTTGTTGAAAAGAGGAAAAAGGCACTGGCTGGCATGCCATAGTTTCTATGTCCAAATGTCCTTCACTGAAGGGAGTAGACTGATACTTTCAGTGATTAAGTAAATCAGTATGGGCTAGGATCTCACACTTACAGTGCCATTGTAAACTAAAAAACGTGAACACTCATTATCTTCTATTGTGAGGTTAAGTGTAAAAATTCCATGGTTTTATTCATATTTGAACAAGATTTGTGTCTCTGGATTAATATAGAAAGTAATAATATGGAGCATGTTGTAAAACATTCAAAGAAAAGATTTTGACAGTTGTCCCTAGAGAAACATTAATCCCTAAGGAGACGTGTCTGTTTAACTTGATTTAGACGTTAGACAACGTACACGTTAGACAACGTACACATTTTGGAACATTACCCTGTTACTTCCATTTTCATTTATTTATTTATAATAGGGGGACAGAGTCTTACCCTGAATTCCAGGCTGGCCTAAAAATCACCTCAACCTTCTTGTCTCAGCCTTCCAAATGTTCGAATTACAGACAGAAGACCCCACTCCCAATTAATAAAAGAATTTTCTTTAGAAAGGGATAAACAATACAGACATGAAGGACATTACAACAAACTTCAGAAACAAAATGTTTAAAGCCTTCATATTAAAGTCAGTTATTCTAATGATTTCCAAATATTGCAAAGATGTGCTTAATGTGGTTCTGTGGTACAGTCAGAAAACTGAAGCATGCTTGAAGCACGCTGAAGTTGCTCTGGTATTTTATTCAGTGATCTTTGAAGTTTTTGATGAAAATATTCTCAACTGACCTATAAAAACTGACTTTCAGGCTTAAAAGTAGCTTCTTCTCCCTTTGTAAAGCATACTACCTGAATCACAGATGAAAGGAAGCTGATTCTAACACACCATCCTTGGGCACATGACCTCTGACCCCCCATCACCCTTTGACTCATAAGATTGCACAGTTCTTCTCCAAACTAGTTATGCAAGCTGTACTTATTCTCATGATAAACTTTGACTTCATGTTTTATTTACTTGGTGAGATACAAGTTAAAAATGAGGGAGTTATTTTTATGGAAAAAAATTGAAAAACACATGAATCGATGGTGTTGAACTAGGTGTGAAGACAATAGCGTTAAAATATTGGGGTAACACAACTGTGAGATAGATGACATCCATATTATTTTGCATGAGTTAATTGAATTTCATTCTAATTTTGTTCTTGTTTAGAAAAAAAATTAAACATGAAATTTTCAAGGATAGATAAGCAAATTTTATGTATAAAAAGATAAGTAATTTCACTCAATTGAGAAGATATTGATAAAAGGAAATTTTCAGGCCTATTATGGAAGATGCATAAGTCTTCTGAGTTAAAATTGGGGGTTCTCTGTGTTGTCCTATAATTTCTGGATTCTGTGGGTTACTTGTTATCAGGTATCTAATCATAAGAACCAAGAGTATTAGCCTGGATAGAAAGACAATGAGTATCTGTTAGGACCTTGGAAGTGCAGAGTATAAAACATTACTAGAAATAAACAAAAACAAAGACACACTATCACACCTGTAGCTTCATCTTCTAGCAACATTTTCCCTCCTTCAGTTTAGCTTTAAAATGCGGTGGAACAATTGGTACCCATACAGAAATACAAAATCCACAGGAATAACATTTAACTTTAGATGGTCTGGGAAAAAATATTTATTGTAGTGCTGATGATTTGTGTTTTCTTAACAGCAATTACTATTGGGGGAAAAAGAAGCATATGATAATCAGTACATAAATGATATCAAGACATCTGAGGAGGAAATGGAAGGAAAATTACCCGTTCTAGGAAAGGAAAATTGTGATATTTATTTTCTCTGAGGCCATCTCTGTTAATAATAAAGTCAATTTCCCAAATCACTTCATGGAATAGAAAGTTTAAATATACATTTTTGGTTCTGAAAGGTAAGCACAATACACTCTTTCTGTATGTTATTGTTATGTCTGTAAACTAATGCTCATTTTACTTTACTGTTACTGCCAGAAAAGGTTTTCTTGGGGTTTCTTAGTTTAATTTAAGATGTAATAAAAGATGAGTCTACTTAAAACAATCAAATAGTCTATGCCAAGTTTTTGAGTTTACTGATCATCACTTGAGCATCTCATTTTCCGTTTGGTTTAATGACTAATGCCACAATTTGCAATGCCACTTCGGCTGTGGTATGCAGGGTTCAACAAGATCTAAAAGAATTTTCTAGCAGGACTTTTCCTTTATTCACCCATAAAAAGCATTTAACTCAACAACATTTATTCCAATTGTTAATAACCTTTTAAAGAGCTGTTTAAGCCTGCATATGGTCTAAATTCCTTTGTTGAGAAAGAGTTGCTTTGTTCAAATATCTTTTGCTGAATAAGTCCAATCTCCCTGCTCTAAAGAAACTCATTTCATGGTAGAATCATAAAGTACAAAAATGAATATTTTGTAAAATAATTGAACTCTCATCAGTACAACTGGAAAGGACTGTGTTTGTGGAGATCAGAGAGTACAACTCTAGTCTGAAAATTCTTTCTCAGAATTATACAACATGTAATCATTTCTTTAACATAAAATAGCTTTTAGTAGTAGGAATGTCATGTTATATGGAAATATAATGTAATTTGTGACTATTAAGATACAAATTTAAGTGTTTCATAAAACTGTCAAACCAGTTTTGATCACAGATACATGAAATAATTTGTACTAGATCAGCACTGGCTTGCCAAATTCCATTAGAAGCTCTTATCTCCCATCTATTCAACTTACTTCATGTCATAGTTCCCCAGAGCAGGTAAACCAAGCTGATGCTTCTCTTTAAGTCTGGGTTATGTGATCTCAACTACCTCTAGCACTTCACAATCTCACTCTTCAAATTGAATCTTCTGTGTGAAGTAAAGAGTTCTTTGCAGAGTGTAGAAAGAAAATTAATTACAGTATTTCCATGAATTTTAGCTTGACAGATCTTCCTTCAAGATCATATAATAGATACTGTCTGTAAAATACATGGCAAACAGATGGAAAAATGAAAAGAACATAATAAATTTTCACTATTTGTTTTCTTAATCTTACTATGCAAAATAAAGTTTGTGCCAAAATAGTGAATACAGAAAAGGTTTTAGACATGGAGGATTAGTACCTAATATTGTAATAGTGTCTAGCCTAACAAAATTATATTGCATAAAGTCTTTGAAAGAGAATATCACCTGCAGCCATAGAGATGTTCTGGCCCAGGCCACTGCCAAGGACCCTGCAGTGGCCAGAAACTGCAGTGATACCCATGGCATCTGATACCACTGGGGGCTCTGCAGATGTGCAGGTTCTGGTAAGCCATCTGATACCATGTTAGTGTCTAAGGGCCATGCTTTCACCAGGGCCATACTGATCTGGGTAGTCCATGCTGCCACCAGGGCCACAGTGACATCCACACAGAGCTGCTGCCAAGGGCCTTGTCTGGGTCTGTGCTTCTGCTGAAGCTAGAGTCTGTGATGATATCCATGGCCAGTGTTAGCAAAGTGGGTCATTGGAACCATACAGTGCTGGCCCTGCCCTTCACTGGGTACTGCAGGGAAAGAGCTGGACCTGTCACTCAGGGTGGAGCTCCCCCACCACACACACTCAGGATGGTCCCACCTCTCACCACAAGTGTGCATCTCACCTTGACAGTACACTAGAGCTGACCTTGTGGTTGGGAATGTATACAAGAGAATGGAGAATGCTTTCAAAATGTTGGAAATTTCATTAACAAAAGAATAAAGATAATTCAGTTTAGTATTGGTAAACACAAAGTAGAAACTTTTAACAATTATTCTTCAAAGATGTGGTGTGAAGAGTTATTGATACCATCTACCAAGGAATACAAGACCACCAATTATTTGTTGGTTGTAACCCTGTACATCTTGTCCCATGGCATTTACATGGAACAAGATGCATAAACATTCTTGATCTCTCTTGAGATGTTTAGCTCTCAGTCGGTTGCATCAGGGACAGGATTATGTTGTTTCCTTGTTTTGTGAAACATCTTATCTGCCAAAGTGTATTTACTCATATTTCTCAGTTCCCAGGGTAGCTTCTGCAAAAGCAGAAACCAGGTAGAAGCCACACATATCCTGATGTACCATTGTGATTGTCTCAGCTCAATATTTCTCCTTATCACTGCCCAAGAATACAATGCTATGTGATGGTGGAGGAAAAAAGTTAAAACAAAACAAAACAAATCATTTCCACATGTTTATGCTTTGTAGTTGTTACATAAATCATATACATGTGAATGGCAATGGGTGGAATATTTGATCGTGTTGGAATTCATTGGATATACAGTAAGTATTTTGATTGACACATCTAAAGGCCTTAAGACCATTGTGGATGTATTATTTGAATGACTAAGTACTGTTGCAAAAATTATGTCAAACTAACATAAAAGTGATTATTGCTTTGTATACAAATATCAGCTTAAATTTGCTAAGATATGCAAGAAGAAGAATGGAGAAAGGAAAAGAAGAAGGGATAAAAGACACAAGGGAAGGAAAAAAGAAGAAAAGGCAAGCAAAGAAAGAGAAATGACAAAGGTAGATAGAACTATTTGATTGAGAGAGAATGCATGGGCACAGATATGTCATCTTTCTTTTCATTTGAAGGCACAAGCAGAAAAGACGCTTAAAGCAGATGCAGGCTCTGCTCCCCCTGCCTATCTACACTAATTCTACTATACAGAACTGTCCTCTAATCACCCATAAAGCAATCTTCAAGTTTCCAACTGGTCAGTAGTATTTCAGTTTTAGCTGCTTTTTGTTGATAACATTTATTATTGATATAAATCAAATCAGCAAAGGAAAAAGGGATACTAGTAAAGATAGTCCCTGCAGGTTATGATCCTTCCACTCTCTTCAATATGCATATCATAATCTAGTGCAATTGGAGCATTCTTAATGTTTTCTTTGTCTTAGAGTTAAAAATCTGAAATAAAAGAAAACTAATAGATCTAATCCCCCAAACTCCTCCAAGAAGGAAGAGGGGCTTCCTATATAAAAGTGGCATGCACTTAGCAAATCTTTTTTTCTTTTTAAGAACACATTGCTTCTTCCTGTGTTTGGGCCATAGCTTTCCACTGTAGCTGGACTTTCTAACATCTGTTAATTGATGTAGGATATTCTGACCAACTTTGTTCATTTATCTGGCTGTGATTTATTTCACTAAAACAGTATCCTCCATAAACAAATTTTTTAAATTGATAAACTCAATTCTTCTCTGTCTTCAACTGTAAATATTATTAAAACTACCAGTTGCTTTTGCTAGGCCAGGGGTTTCATTTTAGAACAAAATTAAAGGTGGTACAAAATGAAAATAGGGATGAACACTTTCCACAGAACTAATATAAGAAATTTTTATTAAGAACTTTTTTTATTCATTTTACATACCTATCACAGATCCCCTTCTTCCCTCCTCCTGCCCCTCCAGCTTCAAATTATAATTGAGATTTATATTATAGTGCATTGGACCAACAATTATAGTATATTCCTGTGTTTTATCTTGGCTCTATTGCTATTTAAGAGGTTGACATTAGATAGCTAAAGTACATTTGTAAAACAACAAAGTTAAACAGTATGTTTCTAATTATTCTAGTTCCAGTATCTAAACAGAGTCATTACATCAAAATGGGTATGATACACTATTAAATATTGGTACAGAAATTAACCACTAACAAATTAGTATTATATTTAATGAGTCAGACATAGCAAGCAGTATTATATTGACTTCTGTATCAAAGAAAGATGCACGAAAGAACATGTAGATGAATGTCTTGACAGTATCTTTTCAAACAGGTATTTATAACATTAACTTTTACATATATATGGGGATGTATTACCAATTTTTTCTAAAATATCAAGAAAATCCTTACCAAAAAAAGTTTTGTTTTAATCCCAGAAGTAACACATTTATGCTAAAGTAATAAAAACTTTATTCCTTCAATAATGTTTAATTCTATTTTCACCACTGCCAAGTAAAATTATGAATACATTAGATTACACTGCATTTGTGTGCGTTACTTTAAATTATGAATACATTAGAGTACATTGCATTTGTGTGCGTTACTTTATTCCCCTGGGGAATTATCTTTAATAGAAAGCTGGAGACCACAGAGTTTATGTCACACAGGAAATGCTTTGTTTGCCTGGATTCTAAAGTTTAGCACCAAATTTATTGTATGCAGTTACAAGAAAAGTGTTGACAGAGCTTTCTTGGCTGCATCCTGCTGAGTGCTCGAAACTGACTTCAGAAGTGATTCTGTGATGAAAATCAGTGCAGAATTTCACAAGAGGTGTGCACAGAATACACTGGGTTCTGCTGCTTTGTATCTGTCGAGCCTGCAGCTCTGTCAGAAGTTACCAGCCCTTCCCCTTCTGTGGAACAGATTCCTAACCGATAACCATAACAGCGTATCCAAAAAGATGGTTAGAGTAGCACTGAATATGGTGACATGGCCAAATATTCAGCTTTGCAAGAAAGGGCAGCAAATAATGAGGTCGTTTAAAAACTAGAGTTTTGACCCTGCATACAATGTCCAGATCTTAGTTTTAACTCTATAATACATTACATATATGTGACTATGAATTTGGTAATTGTACTCAGTCAGTGTCAATGTAGTCAAATGATTAATAAATGAAAATAAAGGCACAGAATGACAGCAGTCACTATACAATATAATCTGTCTAACATAGAAAAGATATCAGTTGATAATTTGACTAAAAGTTCTATAAACTATGAGTGTTTTACACGTGAGTGAATCATAGTCAATGACAATAGAATATAAACAGATTATTATATTGATCCTAATCAAGGTATTTGTTCTTCATGGCTAGTGACTCTGATCTTTCCATTCATATAAAATAAAATATACCTTATTCAAATACTAGGTACATTCCCTTTATGATCCTCTGTTATTCAGGGCCAACTGATAAGCTCAAATATGAGTTTCTCTTGGTAATATAGAAACTAAATGACTATATTGATCTTTTCTTGTCTAAAAAGTTATACATTTTTAGACTTACTTCAAAAACTTGAATAGGCTTAGAAGTCACTGACCTACATCATTTTTAAACATTCTCCAAGATGTCACCACATGTGGAGATTCCTCACACATTCTTGAGCATGTCAAATCTTATTAACATGACATGATGGACTGTGACAGCAGAGACACTGTTGAGCCTGATTTATTACTCAAATTATACATATGAGCACAAGCAAAGATACCACAGGAAACAGCTTTGATACAGTTGCAAAACTTGTCATTTTATGAGCTAGATTAAATAATATTATTTAATTATAGATTAACAACTTATTTATGAAATGTGTTTCATAGTGCATTATCCTCAGTGGCAGTCTTCCTTGGCATTACTATTCTTTTAAATGATTAAGACAAAAATGAGCACAGGTGAATACCACATAAGAACACTTTAAGGTAAGGTTGACGTCATTACACCACATACTAGTATGGTTGGATTCTTTCTTTTGAGAACTCAGAAAGTATTTCACTAGGAAGAATGGATGCTGGAAAAACTTACCAAATATTTCCCCCTTGATTGATCCATTATCCCTCAGCCTTCCTTATGCTAACACAGGATTCTGGAGTGGAGATAGAAAATTCCTATGCTGTCCTCAGTGCTTTCTTCTTAAATGACAACTGATAAGCTACATAGCTTTTTTAGGTCTGCTTGGTGAGCAAAATCCCATGCCTACAAAAAGTTGATGTGCTCAGCATTAATGTCTATATACAGAAAACATTAGATGTTGGTTCATAAGTTTTAAAATTAATGAAGGCCTATTGCAATTGAAGTTCCTATCTAATACATACATACACTTTATTTAAGATTGGTCACTATCTTTCTTTTTTTATTTATTTAAATTTTTTTCATTTTACATACCAACTACAGTTAACCCCTCCCATCCCTTGTCCTGTCCTACACCCCCAACTCCTGCTTCCCCCCACCCACCCTCCATCCATTCCTCTAAAAGGGTAAGACCTCCCATGGGGAGTCAACAAACAACATTCAGCTGAGGAAGGACTAAGCCCTACCCCCCACCCACCCACACCACCGCATCAAGGCTGAGCAAGGTATCCCACCATAGGAAATGGGCTCCAAAAAGCCAGCTCATGTACCAGGGATAGATCTTGATTCCACTACCAGGGCCCCTCAAACAGACCAAGCTACACAACTGTCTCTCACATGCAGAGGGCCTAGTTCAATCCCATGCAGGCTCCTCAGCTGTAGGTCTAGAATTCGTGAGTTCCCACAAGCTTGGTTCAGTTGTCTCTAAACATTTCCCTATCATGATCCTGACCTCTTTGCTCATATTAATCCCTCATCCCTCTCTTTGTCTGGACTCCTGGAGTTCGGCGTGGTGCTTGGCTGTGGATCTCTGCATCTGCTTCCATCAGTTACTAGATGAAGGCTCTATGATAACAGTTAGGGTATTCACCAACCTGATCATAGGGGAAAGCCAGTTCAGGAACCCTCTCCACTATTGCTAGTAGTCTTATCTGGGCTCATCCTTTTGGGATCATGGGAATTTCCCTAGCATCAGGCGTCTCTCTAACCCCACAATGGCTCCTTCTATCAAGATATCTGTTTCATTGCTCTCCCACTCTGTCCCTCCCCCAGCTCAACCAGCCCTCATTTTCTCACTCCCCATCCCCTTCCCTCTACTGCCTCTTCCTCCTCCCAGTTTACCCAGGAGATCTCATGTGTCCCTCTTAGAGACACTCCTCCACTGCTGGTGGGAGTGCAAATTGTGTATAGCCACTTTGGAAGTCAGTATGGTGACTTCTCA
>CABHPH010140037.1:5087-44482 GCA_902168325.1 Peromyscus nudipes
GGTGAGGATGGTGGTTGGTGGTGAGGGTAATGGTTGGTGGTGAGGGTGGTGGTTGGTGGTGAGGGTAGTGGTTGACGGTGAGGGTAGTGGTTAGTGGTTGAGGGTAATGATTGGTGGTGAGGGTAGTGGTTGGTGGTGAGGGTAGTGGTTAGTGGTGATGGTAGTGGTTAGTGGTTGAGGGCAATGGTTGGTGGTGAGGGTAGTGGTTAGTGGTTGAGGGTAACGGTTGGTGGTGAGGGTGGTGGTGATTGGGTCAAACAGATCACAGACCCCAGAGAAGACACAGAAGGGCTCTTATGTTAGCAGGAACTAAAATGCTTGACACCACAGATAAGTCTTTTTCCCTCTTTGATTTCAGAATTTTTGTCTAGAAAATGGGACTTGGGGGAAGGGCGGTGAGTAGGAGTTTCTGAGCCCCCTCTAGCTCTACCATGACATCACAAATAGGTACCTCTCTGTAATGGGTCACAAGCAGGTGCCTCTGTAGCTCCTGGGCTGGCTGTTCTTCTGGTCAGCCCTCTTCACTCCTTCATGCAGCAAACAGTCTTTACAAAATTGGTTTGGCTGTCATGATGTGTCCCTGTCTGAGCAACTTGAGAATAAGATGCTTCACCAACTAAAAACAAAACAAAACAAAACAAAACCAAAAACAACAAACAAACAAAAAAAACTTACTGAAAAATATTTTATTTTCCTTCACCATGTTAATTATCGATACATTGTCATTATAGAAAGAAAAGAGAGTTCATGTAAAAAACACCAATAGTCCAAGCATCTGCTACTAGCACCATATCTTTCTTTTGATCTCTTCTCTGAATTTTTAAAGATATAATAAAATTCTCTTTAAGCATCATTTAAAAACATGTAATATGGGGCTGGAGAGATGGCTCAGAGGTTAAGAGCACTGACTGCTCTTCCAGAGGTCCTGAGTTCAATTCCCAGCAACCACATGGTGGCTCACAACCATCTATAATGAGATCTGGTGCCTTCTTCTGGCCTGCAATCACATATGCTGTATACCTAATAAACAAATAAATCTTAAAAAAAACCATGTAATATTAGAGAGAGATTATGCTGTTTAACATTGTCCTTATGTATATGCCATTTTTGTCCCCCTACCCGAACAACATGGAGATAGGGGAGCAGAACAGGTGTGGCTGTCCCTGACGTGGAAGTGGAAAGTGAAGGGCAGAGAAATCTTGGGCCACGTGCAGCGTGGAACAGCTCTGTGGTCTGGACTGGGCACTACAGCTCACTGTGTTTTCACACCCATCTTCTTTACTTCCCACAGAAGTCTCTAAAAAATAGTGATCAGCAGTTCACACCCTCTTTCCTGGAGCAAACTGAGGCTTAAGAGAATTGACTGCCTTTCCCAAAGACGCAGAGTCTGCAGCAAACCCAGGACTTGAACCCCATTTCCTGATCCCAGGTTTAGTGCTCTTGCATTCCCAGGTGAGAACTCTTTCAACTAACATCCCGGTGCCATGTGAAACTTGAGTGGTGCTAGTGGGCAGCAAGATTTCAGAAATGGGAGGTCAGGGTTGTTGCTAGAGGGAAAGCCAATCCTCCAATCAATCTAGACATCATTTATTTATAACCACAGGAACTCAAAGAAGAGGCACACAGCAGCAGAGGTGGAAGAGGTAATAGAGCTGCCCAAAGAGTAGGGTGGGCTTCTGAGGGAAGTGTTGGCTGTGGGGAAGCTGGCACTGGGGGGGGGGTAGAATTGGTGGAAAGGGGCATTGGAGGGCCCAGCCTGGCACTGATCCTGGTAGCAAGTGCCTTTCCTGGGTCAATGGAATGGGTCTTGGAGAATCCTCCCTCCTCTGTCGCTCTGCATTAGGTCCTTTAAGACAAATATGATTTAGTTCTCTCTCTGTTCAGCCCTTGACTCCTCTGGACAGAAATAACCTAAAAGAAATTGCTCCATTGCCAGAGCAAAATATGGGTTTGGTGTTTCTCCAGAAAGCACTTGTCTCAGCTTGGTTTGTCTACTGCTGACCTGTCTAGTCTGATTTTTCCATCAGCACAGAGACTGCTCAGTTCTTGCACACGGGTCTTCAGGACTGGAGCCTTGCAGGTCATCCCATAGAAACTGCAGAACAAATATCTGAGGCCAGTCATAGATCCAAAGGCTATGGTGGTGTCATAGTGAGATAGAGCTGTACTGGGAGCTAGAGGCCTGGGTTTCATCTGTCCCAACCACTGCACACTTTGGGTTGGGATGGCTTCTCTTCTGAGTCCTTAGTTACCTTATCTCTAAATGAAGGGTTTAGCTGGGTGGTGGTGTCTCACGCCTTTAATCCCAGCACTCTGAGGCAGAGGCAGGTGGATCTCTGAGTTCAAGGTTAGCCTAGTCTACAGAGTGAGTTCCAAGATAGCCAGAGCTTCACAGGGAAGCCCCGTCTCAAAAACAAAACAACAAAAAAGAAGGGTTTAGAGTATGTGGTGTCCAGGGTCTGTTTAGTTCTGGAGTTCCTCTACTCATCTGGAAATAGTATAATGCGTAGAACTTGTGTATAGACTCTGAACTAGAGAACACAGTCTGAGCTTAAATTCTGATTTCATCTCTAGACAGCTGGGTGAGCAAGCCACTCAACCTCTGCAACCTCTATTTCCTTATCTCTGTTATAGGGACATTTATTATTCCTTACCACATGACTGCGTGATTGAATGGTTAATTCCCCCTACACATCGAAGAGTGCACAACATATTGTGCTTTATCAACTTGTTGCTGAATAGATACACATCACTATTATGTTCATGGGAGGTGAGAGTGGGCACCTCTTCTCTCCTGGCGGCTCACAGATTGGGGTCACAGTTGTTTCCTCCTCTCTGAGAAAGGCTGAGATTGTACTAGACAAGCCAATGTTGAACAGTGATTGTACATCCAACCACTCAACTAACCTGGTGGCTTTCAGAGAGCCTGCTTGCTATACAATGTTATTGAGCTGATAAGTTTTGTCAATTTGACATAAATTAGAGTCACCTGTGGAGAAGGAGCGTCAACTGAGGAATTGCCTCTATCAGATTGGCCTATGAGCATATCTATGGGAAGATTTTCTTTATTTATGGTAGATATGGGAGGGCCCAGTCCACTGGGTGTGATACTACCCCTGGGCAGGTGTGTAAGAATTCAGGCTAAGCAAGCTATGCAGTGCAAGCCAGTAAGCAGCATTCCTCATGGTCGCTGCTTCAGTTTCTATCTCCAGGTTCCAGCCTTGAGTTCTTACCTTGGGTTCCCTCAACGATGGACTGTGATTGAGAAGTGAAACAATTAAATGTTTTCCTTCCCAAGTTACTTTTGGTCAGTGTTTCATTACAACAACAGACAGCAGCTAAAACCATATATACTCTTCTCTCAACACTTCGAGGCTGGCTGATATCGTCTCTCACTCAGAGGTAAAGGCTGGGGTCACATAGAGGAACAGATGTGGTGCCAGGATTCACATTGTCCTGTCTGCCTCTGCAGTGCAAAAATTGGGTGCAGACTTTCCACTCATTGGGAGTCGAGTGCTTAAGGTCACCAAAGAGAGCAAATTAGCTGAAGTCAGAAAGGAGAGCTAACCATGAGCCAGGTCAGGGGATGTGTGTGCTTTTAAGAATTGATTATACTGACCATATTTAAAATAAGTCTAAAGATTTATCATGCTTTGAAAACCTTGTTTGCTTACTGCTGAACATTTAAGCTATTTTCAATTTTAGGAATCATTATGTACCTAAACTAGTAAAATGATTATTTCATTACTTTAGAAGCAGTCACATGCACATATTATTGAGTACTCCATAAATTGATCCAGTTTTTCAAGAGAACAATCTAGTAATATTTAAGCACTATAAAATTATTTTTAACCCTTGACCTGATAATTTCACTTCTGAGAATAAACTCAAAAGGAAAACAAAAAGCTCAAAAGAAAAGAATTTGTACTTAGTTGCTCTTACAAATGCTATTTATAAAAACTGGAAGCCACCCAAATGCCCAGATATTGGAGCTTGGCTTAAAGCTCATAGTGTATTTACGTTTTAGAATATGATGTCAATATTAAAAAGGAAGGACATATAAACCATGTGAAGGTATGGACAAGTGTGTATGTACAAAGTAACAAGTGGACAGGGGCTAGGTCTTACGTGTTTCTGACCACAACTACATAAAACATAGGCCTGTATTTGTTCAATGAATTGGTAAAGCTGAGATACAAATAGGTGATTTCAATATTCATCAAAGGGTCAGAGTCATTCAACGATTGTAGGAAATGAGCAGGATCCGCTACATCTTTGCAGGGCCCAGTGCAAAACGAAAATTCCAAGAAACTTGCTTTAAATTTGACAATTTCAAGATGCCAATGGCAGACCTTTAAGCCATGTGGGGACCTATGTGATTTGATTGTTCTGGAAGCCCATGAATGAAGCCTTGATTGGAGCAGCCAACCCCATTTGCTCATCATCTGTGAGAACACTAAGCTTGTAACTTTTGGCTCTGCTTAGAAACCTCAAAAGGACCATCATTCCGAGGTTGTATCTCTGAGCTGAGAGTTAGTGATGAGGCCACTAACATTGGAAGTGTTTGTTGAGAGGATGTGGTCACAAAATGTGGGCCATTTGTCTCTAGGCCTTGCTTGCCTCTCCCCTTGCACTTCACCCATTCGTCTATACATTCGTTTATCCAGTATTCACTCATTAGTTATTGTGTCCTAGGTGTTGTATTCAGTGACAGGGACAAAAGAGCTTATAGCAAATAGACAAAGGGCTGTGACAGTTTTGGGGTAATAACTATAGCCAGCAGAGAAGAGTAGAAGTGGAGGGTAGAGGGTTTGTCTGAAGCTGCTGACTGGCACTTGTCTATAGAAAAGTGTATACTTTGATGAAGATAGAGGGTGTCTAGGTTGAAGAGACAGCATGTTTTAGAAAGCTCAAGTGAGGACAGTGTGTATGGGGATCTGCAAGTCACGGCTTTTTGGATCTGATTAGTTTACAAGGGGATGAGTCAACTAAAGGTCCAGAGTCTTTGCTTGGAGAAATGTTCCCAAGCTAGGCATTTCCCATCTTACATTTATTTAGCTGATCTTGTTACTCTTCAGCGTATTGTTTAAGCCTAAGAATTTTTAGAAGATGGACACTGACATCTCTTGTGGCTTCATGCCATCGCAGGTTTGATCAGCAAGCCAACCATTTCCTCATCCAAATGGCCACCGAGAATGCTGATCGGGACAGGACCAACATCGGCACCATGCAGCCTCCATGACCCCGCGGCCTGGAGACTTCTTGAAGTTGTCCTCAGGACTTTGTGAGAGGCTCTGGTGAGTATCGTCCTGACAGCAGATGCACCGGTTGGTCACACAAGAATCTTGCTGGCTGTGTGGTAGAGTTTTCAGCTCTTTCGCTTTGTTTCTAGCTTCATAATACATAATATATAATATATAATATGTAATATGTAATATACAATATGTAATAATATCACAGCTGATGAGAGGAAGTGGAGATTGTCCATAGTAAGTAAGAACAGCCAATACCCTTTCCCCTGCCATCTACAATACATACTCTGTTCTGGCCACATGGCAGACCCAACTCTGAACCTCAATGGTACAAAATTTCCTCAGCATGGGAGGCCCTGGGTTCCCTAGGACTCCCTCATGACCTTGGCCAACGATTCCCTCCTCTGGAGCTCAGGTAAATGTTTAGAAAAGCTGGCACCAGATGATGGCCATGGGAGCATTCCATTCTCTTGAGGTCTCTGCATATTGCTCTTTACTCACCTTCTGAGACTGTGTTTGCTACTCAGTTTTAGATCTTTAACTGTCTTTTCTCCCTTGTTTATTAAAAAAAAAAACCAGTTGATTATAAAAGAAAATATTTGGCTGAAAAAAATTACCCAAGTCATAATAATTCCTAAAGGATCATTATTAAAAGTCTGAGGTAACCATGAGGGAAGTTTCTATCTGTGCAAATATTCATAAAGAGGAGGTACATGGATGGGCACATTGAGACACAGGGAAATGACTTATAAAAGTGAAATCCATCCTGCCGTATTTAGCATTTTCACTAAAATACATTAAATTTGATTAACTAGAATTTTAAATAATACAATAAGAAACTCAAGGAATGACACAGAACTTCTGAATATCAGATAGGTGTTTTTTAAAATATGAAATATTGGTTCCTAAAATAACCCGCAAAATTAAGAAAAAATAAAAATATTAAGAAGATAAAGTTTCAAGCAAGATTTTAATTTTAGACACTTGTTATGAAAGATGAAGAAATTAGCATGTTTTTCTTTCCCCTTCTACATCACAAGCATTTATTTAATGCATAACTTTGATGTTGCCCAACTTAATAACAAGCTTCTTCTGTTCTCTGGTTATAATTTCGAATTGTTTAATCTGTGGGCTGTGGACGACTGTGAAATGCTCACTGGCAGGGCTTGTTAGATTTTAACCACAAATTTGAATTATTTTGATTTACTATTTGGTTGGTAAGAATTGCGGTCGCATGTTGCTTGTTCTCTCTCTCTCTTTTTTTTTTTTTTTTTTTTTTTTTTAAGAAGGCCCCTCATTTTGTATGCATGACGATATCCCTTGGAGGAGAGGGGGCATGTCTGGGTATCTTTTTGTTGGTCTGTCTGTTTTCTACACAGGGTTTCTCTGTGTAGCCTGTCCTAGTCATCCTGGAACTCACTCTGCAGACCAGGCTGTCCTTGAACTCAAAGATCTGCCTGCCTCTGCCTCCTGAGTGCTGGGATGTCTGGTTGTCTTAAATGATGCTTTTCAGCTCTTTAGAAGCCTATGGCCGGCCATTACTGCCCTGTCTGTGAGATCGAGTGGATGTAAGGGGAAGCCTGTCGTATTTCCTTTCTGATAGTCTGAATGTGCAAAGTTGTCCTGACCCAAACTGACCTCCCTAGCTATTCCAGTGCCCCGCTCTGTCTTTTCACACCTTATTTTTAGTCCTTTAGCAAAGACAATTACCCTACCTTCAAAATAACAAGTCCATTTCTTCCACTGGTTCTGTCTCAGCCCAAGTCATCACACTTGTCTTTTGCACAATTTTTCCTGTACCTATTTTTACTGAACATTGTTATTTTAATAGTACATATTTTGGGGGTGATGTGTGATATTTCATGTGTGCATACAGTATGAAAATACTACATCAGGGTAGTTAACATTTTCATCTCCATGAACATTTATGGAGTGATACAGAACTAAGAGGGAAGCAATTACATGAAGAAACAACTTACAGAACGGGAGGAAATTTTTAGCAACCATTCATTTGATAAAGATTTAATGTCTAGAATATATAAAGGACTGAAAATAATCAATAACAAAGAAATCCTATAATAATAACTTACACTGTTGTAATAGTCTTCTAGATAACTTCTTGCTTCTATTCTGCCCTGTTTTACCCCATCCTACAAAAATATCCAGTTTTTTTTTTAAAAAAAATCAAATTGTACCATTGCCCCACCAGAAACCTCTCATGGTTTCCATCACATTTAGAATAAATATATTTTATACAACCTTATGTTATCCTACCCAGGTGACCTCTCTGATATCATTTTTGCCAGCCACTCGTCACTTGCTCACTATGGCTTAACCACATCTTCTTGGTCCTTGAAACAACATGCATCATCCCAACTTAGCATTTTTTTTATTCATTTAATTCTCAGAATGCTCTGTCCTCCAGATATCCTTATTACTTTCTCTTCATTTCTTTTAGGCCTGGGTTGAAAAGTATCCTCATCTAGGAGGCATTTTCTAACCACCTCCATAGTATGAAATAAAACCCCTGTTAGCACACTTTCTCTGAACATGTTGATTAGTACTCTTCATCACTTAGATTGTGGAAACTGGGTGCTTCCTGTTGCCCATTTACCCTATTCTTCTTACTGTAAAGATGCTTTCTGGATCAAGAACTTTGCTCTGTCCATTACTTCAGCCTCAGGCAACTCACACCCAACATGGGCAAGCAGCTAACAAAACTGTTGTGAGATATTTGTGTAAAGATATGTCACCATGACTGGTCTAATAAACAGCTAAATGGCCAGTATCTAGGAAGGAGGTATAGGTAGGGCTTCTGGACAGAAAGAGCTCTGGGAAGAAGCAAGGGGGAGTTGCCAGCCAGATGCAAAGGAAGCATGACATGTAGGAGGAGAGGTAAAAGCCACGAGCCACATGGCAGCATGTAGATTAATAGAAATGGGTTAATTTAAGTTATAAGAGCTAGTTAGAAACAAGCCTAAGCTAAGGCTGAGCTTTCACAATTAATAATAAGTCTCTGTGTCATGTTTGGGAGATGGTGGCTCAAAGAAAAATCTGTCTACAAGCAATTTAACCAAGAAATTAACATTTTCCACATTATGTGTAACTTCTTTCTTTTTTAAATATTCTATGTTTCTTTATCTTTGAAGTTCAATACATTCAGTAGAATGTTTAACTATAGATTGCTCTTCATATATTGCTGTGGGATGTCTTTCTGTATGCTGTGAATATGTGTTGCTCCCATTGGCTAATAAATAAAGTTGACCTATGACATGGCAGAATGGAGGCAGGTGGGAAAATCCAAGAGAGATAGTGAGAGGAGAAAGGAGAGTGGGGAGAGACACCAGCCCACCACCCAAGGAGCAACAAGATGCCAGCAGACTGGTAACTACGTGGCAACATATAGATTGATAGAAATGGGTTGAGTTAAATTATAAGCGCTAGCTAGCAAGAAGCCTGAGCCATAGGCCATACAGTTTGTAAATAATATAAGCCTCTGTGTGTTTACTTGGGACCAAGCAGCTGCCGGACTCGTGGGTGGGAGAATTTGTCCTGACCACGGGGCAGGTCAGGACCAGAGAAACTTTTGGCTACAATATATTTTTTCTTTCTGGAATGCTATGTACCTTTGCTGTTGTTGTATTTTGATATGCAGGCTTTTCAGGAAAGTTTTATTTTGCTGTCTTTTAAATGATCAGTTTTACTATCTATCCTCTCTGCGAATGGCAATGATATTTATTTTGTCTTTGACTATTTGTGTTATGCAATTATTATTATTATTACTATTTGGTTTTTTGAGTTTCTCTGTGTAACAGCCCTGGCTGTCCTGGAACTTGCTTTGTAGACCAGTCTGGTTGCAAACTCACAGATGTCTGCCTGCCTCTGCCTCCTGAGTACTGGGATTAAAGGTGTGCACCACCCAGTGTATACAATTATTTTTAATCTTTATTTTCTTCTCATATTTTATAGTTTCCTTTGTCCTGTCTGCCATCTGTTGAGAGAATTTAAATAACTTACTTGGTATTTCATTATTTATTTTTAGTTAATTTATATTTTCAGTATTTTAAAATTAAAATAGTTTGTAGTATATATTACTTTTATAAAACAAAACATTGCCACATGTATATCCAACATATTTTGATCCTATTTACTCTCTTTCCTCCCTCCAAATAATCCCCCATTGCTTTCATACTGCCTCCCCGAGTCTAGTTTTGGGAGGTAGGGAAATATATAGCATTTGTCCTTGGAGCCTGCTTCATTTCACTAAGCAGACCATCTCCACTTCTATCCATCTTAGTTCTCCTACCTTTTTTTTTACTTTTGGTGGTGAATTCTGACAAATGCAAAGTGGATCTATTTTACCTTGAATCACTCTCTGGGGTCTCCTTTTTTTGCCAGTTCCTCCCAGGGCTCCCAACTCTACCCTCTAGAAAAGGCTATCCCCATAGTTTGCTCTTTTCCAGAAAAATCAGTGAAGAGATCTGTTACACAGGCTTTGGGGCCTGACTTCTTTTGCTTAGCAAAATGCACTTGAGATTCATTGACGTCACTGTGTGTGTAGAGTTCATTTCATTTTATTGCTGAACACACCGACTTGCTTATTCAGTGATGTTAGTTGTTCCCAGCTCCCAGAGGTTGCAAACCAAGCACCTATAGTTACTCACACAGTGGTTTGTGTGAGCATTTACATTTTCATTTCTCTTGGGGAAACATCTAAGGGTGGGATTACTAGGTTATATGCCTGGCTTTGTAGGAAGCGATTATTTCCCAAGTGGCTGCACGGTCTGCAGCTAACAGCATATGAGAGGCCAGTTGTTCCACAGCCGCAGCAGCGCTTGTGGTTGTCAGGACATTTTCCACCATTCTGATAGGTGTGTGGTGGAATTTCATATATAGTTTTAGTGTGCATCTTTCCTAAGGTAATTGATCACCTTTTCATGGGCTTCTTTTCCATTCACATATCCGTGTGTGTGTGTGTGTGTGTGTGTGTGTGTGTGTGTATGTGAAATATCTGTTCAAATGTTTTCCCTATTTTCAGAGGATGTTATTTGTGTTCTTATTACCAAGTTTTGAGAGTTATTAAAAAGCGCAAACTAGACATAAGTCCTTTGCCGGATAGGTGATTTGCAAGCGTTTCTCCCTGCATGGTCTGTCTTTTTAGTCTTAATCATCTCCCTCACAGAGCAAAAGGTTTCCATTTTGGCAGAGTTCAGTTTACCAATTTCACGAAATGGACTGTGCTGCCTCTGAGCTCCTCCTGACAGACACTGTGGTGACTTTTCTCCTTGGTCTCCTTTTAGAAGTTTTACGGTTTTGTTTGACCTTCAGGGTTGTGATCCACTTTGAGTTCGTTTTCACATATGGTGGGAGTGTTCGTGACCACTCTGATGGATTGCTGTGTGTGGGTGGCGGTGATGTAGGCATCTTTCTGAAGTCTGAGGCCAGAGAAGAAGGCAGCTATCCCTGGTCAAACAGCATAAGGATGAGAGCAGGTGTTGGACTCAGCATGTGAGAATGTGACAATGTCTCCAGAAAGCCTGAGGAAGGCAAGGGCTTACACTGGGTATAAAGCAGAAGGTACGGAGAAATGTTTATCCAGGAAAACAGCTGTGGAGGGTATGAGTTCTGGTGGGGGGGAAGACTGGATATTAATGGGGTGAAAATTTGAGAATAACAACAAAAGTGAGACTAGCTGGCTTTTGCTGAGCAGCAATCCATACCAGACAGCTTGAATACAGACACTTTTTAAGTCTTATAGCTATCTGGTAGGGGGAGGCAGGCAGCATTATCCTTTTCCTACAGATGAGAGATCCAAAGTTCAGAGAGGCGAAGTTATCTACTCCAGGCCACACAGGGAAAGTTGGAATGCAAGTCAGGCTGAACCCTGAAGCTGGTGCTCTGTCCGCTCCAACGAGCTGTCTTCTGTCACTCAAGGATCTGGTGATGTACAAAAGGCAAGGAAGGAGGAAGGTAGACTTTCACAAGGCTAAAAGAATCCATGGCCTTACAAAACAGTTTCTAAGGTTTGGACCAAATGACCCCAGTGGCCACCAAGGAGAGTCTCATTGCGTCAGTCCTGATGGAGCCATCTGTGTCTGCTGTTCTGGATGTTTTCTTTCAGGGCAGACTCGGCATCATTAGCCAGTCCCACCCTTAGAAACCATCCGGCCAACTAGGTGACCAAAGACCACGTTTGTGCCTGCCAGGTGGTTGCCTACATTGCCCCCTGGCATCGCAGGCAGGTCACAGCCAGCAGAAAAACAGTCCTTTGTTAACTGTTCGCTACTCTGAGGGATATCCAGGGCCGTGGCAGGGGACAGGAAGCGTCCCCAGAGACTGTGGCCTGGAGCCTGAGGAGAGGGATTTTTTGACCAAGGACAGCAGTTCTCGACCATTCTGCTGCTCTCTGCGTAAAGATTTTCTTCCCTCTGCCAAATATGGGGCCTCTCTGGCCTAGGTCACTGAGCTATTATTGGAAGGTGGGCAGTGAGCCAGTGTTCCAGGCGGGCACCACCATTCTTGCTCTGTAAATAAATGCACTGGAGCCATGTCCCATACCCCAGAGACCCACAGCCCAGCATGCCTCCAGGTAGGGCTCCCAGAGCAGAGGGGCAGAGCCACAAGAGCTAGAGACAGGGAATGTGGAGGGCACCGTGGTCAACCTCTGGGTGGTACTTTGTTAACCCTTGCTGAAAGCAGTGAACAAAGGAGTCTCAGATGAGAGCTGGCCCTGTCACCTGCTCTAGGGTTCTGAGTGTGAGGATCCAGGTGACAGTGTCTGTGTCTGGGCAGCTCAGTCTAACTGAAAAAAAAAATGTGAATAACCCAATATCTAACCTTCAACTTAGACACTGGAGCCAGCTTTAAGACTGGAGGTCCTTTCTAGGCCCAGAGGGACAGAGCTGAGGGAAAGCAGTGAGCAGAAGAGAAGAGACCAACCCTCTTAGCTGAGTTCGTAAGTTCAGTTAGAGTCTGGAAAGATGCAAATATCACCTCAGAACCCTTATCCTGGAGATAAGGACAGTAGTGTTGTGGTGGGGTCCAGCTCCAGCTCCTCCTAACTATTAAGTGAATCAACAAAATACCCTGAGCCTCAATTTTATCTGCTGTCAAGTTTCAAGGTTATCAAGAGGAGTAATTGATACATGGGATATGCACAGTGTAGTGCCTGGCATACAGAGAGTGCTTCATAATTACAGCTGCAAACATCTTTAGTATCATCATTTGATACTTTCACTAGTGCATTTGGGGTGAAAATACCTAGATTTGAGGCCGCTTCTGACCTTTAGGTATTGTGAGACCCTGGTAAATGCACTTGATCATCATGAGCCTAATTCACAAACCAGCTAATAATAATTAATAATAATAACGATGACGATAATTTCAGAAAAAAATAGGATATCTAAATGACTGAGTCCAAGCTTAGAGTAGGATCTAGGTACAAATGAGAAAACTTTCTCCATGCTTGAGAAGGTCAGTTAAGGATCTCTCCTACAGGACAGTGCATTCTTGCATGGCTAGGGGTCAATTCACAGGATTTATTACCTCAGGCTTAGAGTCTCAGTTAGGAGTATTTTAGAGTTGAGCAAAGAAACCCAACCCAAGCTAGCTTGAGGAAACAAGGAAGCTCAGGGGAGAGGAGCTGGTGCAGCTGGCTGTAGATGATGCTGGCTGGCATCAGTGCACCGTCTCTGCGACTCTCTTTTCCATTATGCTGATGTCTCTCACAGACACTTTCCTGGGGCTGCAAAGGCAGCTGCTGTTGGCACTGGGTTTGCAACATCCCACAGCTCCCACAGCTTGCTACAGAGCAAAGAACAACACTTTCTCTCCCAGGAGACTAGCTCACACATCTCACTCCCTTGAAACAATTGTTTGGATCACATGACCACATCTGAACTAAAGAATAGATTGGATCTAGGTCCCAAGCCCAGGCCTATGGCAGGACCCTTAAGGCCCTTTGATTGACAGCCCCAATGCACTCTGTAATGAGGGACTATTCCCATAAAGCTACAACCATGTGCAGTTACCAGAAGGGAGAAGGTTCGCTGGACAGGCAAATGCAATTGCTGTCGGCTAGAGTTAAAAATATGCTCTAGGTAAATCCCTGGATGATCTAATGCATCATCTTAATGGGCTATTCAGGGGAGTGGGGAATGCTTAGAAGATTTCATTGTATGTTCACTCCATGCCTTGGCAGGATTTATGGACTTGGTCTCCTTTGTATTGCTTAGTATTTCGTGTATAGTCTGTCCCCTGATGGCTCCCTCACCTACCTTCACCCTTGCAGCCTCACTTCTGCTTCAAGGCTACCTTAAAGGCTCAGTTTCTCCTCTTGAGTTAGGATATTCAGCAAACTTGAGGGTCCAAGACTGAAAACCATACCCTGCTTAAATGAGTGCTGGGGATGGATAGAATGACATAGAGACAGTACTGAAAGGAACTTGGGACTTGAGCTCAGAAGCCAAGGGTCTACGCCAGCCCAGCTACCTGACAGCTGCGTGACTTTGGACATACTACTGCCCTTGGCATCCCCTTGGCCAATGGAGGGGCTCAGCTAGATGGTCTCTGACGTCTCTTCCAGTGCTGACATTCTGGGAATCTGTGAATGTTATTAAATTCATGAATCGGCTTCTTTGCCTGGAACAAGTCAGCTTAAAATACATGCAAATTGCACTAAGTATAGCTGTTCCCTTGCTGAGGAGGCAGCCTGGCATATTTACATAGTTGGAAATTGGCTGCTGCGTGCACGGGGTGGGGGTGCAGTAACTGGTTCCAGGCTGGGCCAGCAGCAGCCACCTTAACCCAAGTAGGGTCCTTGACCTTTCCCAGCCTGGAGTCTGGATACTCACTGCTAGCAGAGAGAAGGGGAGAGCCTCTCTGTGCAGGAGGACACCCTGGGATCCATTCTGGGCATTCACAATCTATTATCTTGTTTAAGCCCCACTGCAGCCCTTGATAGCAGGTCAAACTAATCTACTTTGCCAGTGAGAAAGCCCAAGGTTGTAGCTTTCCCAGGGCCACATTGCTGGTCCACCTAGAGTTTGGAATGTAGGTCTGGCTGACTTCAAAACCCCTGTTCTTCCTATCAGTAGTTTTCTCTCCACATACCCAAGCTCAGACAGACAAACGGCTCCCCGACTAGACTCTCGTTGGCCAGTGTTGGAAGTCTATATTCATTCAACAACACTCGATAAGTGCCTCTTATGTGCTAGGCTTCATTCTAGAGACTCTACAGGAATCAAGACAGGTCCTCTTGGAGCTTATACTCTGGTGGGAGAGTCAGAAAATAAACAGGAGAATAAATACGTGAAGCAGATTGTGGGTTGTGATGAATGTTCAGAAGAAAATAAACAGAGTACAGATGCCAAGAACACGGAGTCCTGCTTATATGGAAAAGCTGTTTAGGAAAGACCTGCCTGCAATGGTGGCATCTAAGCTGAGAGCAGAAGGTTGTCAGTGATGAACGTTACATCAACAGCTCTGCTCAGTGCCTCTTAGCTACGCCACCTTCAGTGACTCACTCCGTGTTGCAGTCTCTTCATTTGTGAAATGGAGTTGTATCCAGCTTTGTACACAGAGTCTCTCACACAGTGACTGGCACGTTAAAGATGTCCACTACCTGCTATTGGCGTTGACTTTCTGACCCGGCCTGGACCAGGCACTTGTGTTACTTACGGCGAGGTAGTTGCTTGATTAGATTACTCCATCTACAGCCACCTGCAAAGATTCTCAAGTCGGGTAGGGAAGCTTCAGGTGTCTGGCTAGGAGTCAGAGCCCAGAGTTCCCTGTAAGCTCTGCTTTTTGCTGTTTGGGGAACATACAGGGTCTCAGGGACTCCCATCAGTAGGTCAACCCTGCCTCCGAGGATAGCTGTGACATGACAATGCTTTGGATCCCTCTGCTTACATCTGTCTGTCCGTCCATTTGCATATGTTACATTGACAAAGTTCTTTGTGTGCCACTTCCATCGTCTGCAGAAGGGAATAATGGTTCACACCTCTCTGCTACTGCCAGGCTCAGACTATACTGAGAATTCGATAGCCCCCTGGAGGGTGGAAACCAGGATTTCAAGGTTCTTTTTGGTCCTTACCCTTACCTCCTCCCAGCTGGAAGAGGTAAGGCTGGCTGGGATTTCAATGGTAGTCAGTGGGGATCAGAGGGTAGACATATTGTCTATGAGCTGTTACTAGGTCTCCTAAAGGGGCCCAGTCTCACAAGCTGCTGAATGGAGTCAAATGATGCTTGCTGAAGTCAGTGTTCTGGAGCATTAATCCAGAGAACTGCACTCGGGTTGGGGTTTGTACTTTTTCTAGTCTCTGTAGAACTGGAAGGAAGATTAGCAGTGCAGGTTCCGGCCGTCTGTCAGGAAATCTTTGCACCAGCGCTTCACAGGTAGGATGGCCCAGTTTCTTGGAGGGAAGGAACTGGCTCAGCCTCACGCAGCTTGCAAATGAATCTGAACCTACATCTCATCTGGAAATATTGCGGCTCTACTGGCTTTTCAGAGCCGTCTCTGTGGATCAGTGCAGCTCAGCCTCCTCATTCTTCAAGAGAAGGAACTCTGCCCATGAGGCAGAGTTAGCCTATGGTCACACTTCAGCCCCTGTCACAGGAGTGTGATGGTGTCCTAGTGAGGGTTTCTACTGTTATGTTAAAACACCATGTCCAGGGAACTGGAGAGATGCCTCAGGGAGTAAGTACACTGTCTGCTCTTCCAGAGGACTTGAGTTTGATTCCCAGCACCCACACACCAGTTACAGGAATATCTGAAGGTTTCTTCTTGTAGCTAGAGTTTTCCTGCCTGGCCCACAGTCAGGACAAATCTCTCTCACCTGCCAGGCCCACAGCCGCTCAGACCCAACCAAGTAAACACACAGAGACTTATATTGCTTACAAACTGTATGGCCGTGGCAGGCTTCTTGCTAACTGTCCTTACATCTTAAATTAACCCATATCTATTAGTCTATAAGTTGCCACGTGGCTCGTGGCCTACCAGTACCTTACATCTCACTTGTCATGGCGGCAGCTGGCAGCGTCTCTCTGCCTCAGCCTTCCACTTCTCACAATTCTCCTCTCTCCTTGTCCTGCCTGGCTACTGGCCAATCAGCATTTTATTTATACAGAGCACTATCCACAGCATCTTCTAGTCTCTTCAGGCACTGTCTGAAGGTGGTATACAGGCATACAGATAGACAAACACCATATACATAATAAATAAATTCAAACAAACAAACAAAAACAAGCTTGAGTGAAGGAAGGGTTTATTTCACTTCCAGAATCACCAAGGACAGTGAAGGCAGGAACTCAGAGCTAGAACCGGGAGTTAGGAACTGAAGCACAAGCCATGGAGGAACACTGCTTACTGGCTTCCTCCCTACGGCTTGCTCAGTTGGCTTTCTTATAGCACCTAGGTCTACCAGACCCAGGGATGGCACCATCTAAAGTGAGCTGGGCCTTACTGTATCAGTCATCAATTGAGAATAGGAACCATAGGCTTGCTGATAGGCAGATTCGGTGGGGGCATTTTTCTCAGTTGAGGTTCCTGCTTCCAAAATGACTCTAGCTTGTGTCAATTTGACAGAAAACTAACAAGCACAGATCGCTAGAGAGAAAACAGCAGACACACCTAGGTCCAAGGTTTCACACAGCAATTTCTAGGTGAATGAAACCTGGTTGAAGTTCATTTTCTCCCTCTGTATAAGAGGGTGTAGTATCCACTGTGTGAACTGGACACATACTGATGTGCATTTGGAAGAGCAGAGTACACTGTAACTGCCTCATACCTCTTACTCCAGGAGCAAGAAGCACTGAAAGCGCTTGTCTGGGAGAGGTCATCTGTTTATTCCATCATCCAACAAGCTAAGAGACGTGCTGAGGGTTGTCATATGGCTTGGCTCATATGTGGAAGTCCTGATCCCAAGCCTCTTGGAAGGTTGTGGGGCTTTTAGAGAGTGGGGCCTAGTGGGAGGGAAGTGTATCATCGAGAGAGTGCCCTTGAAGGACATATCAGGACCTTCCTCCTACCTCTGCTTTCCTGATGCCATGAGTTGAGTAGTTTCCTCTGCCACATGCTCTGTCATGATGCACTGTGCTTCTCCAAGTTCAAAGTGACATGGCCAAGTGATCTTGAATTGAAAGTTCTGAAATCTCAGTCCAAACTCCCTATTCCTCCAGGTAGGGTTGATTTTTCTCAGATGTTTTATCATAAGGGCAGAAATCTGATTAGTTCATAAAAAGAGAATGAGAGATCAAAGAAGTTGGAGAGAGCTGCTGGTCAGGGTCTGCTAGTGGAAAAGCAGACATGAGGCCAGGGGAGGGGCTTTGGGGTGTAGGGATAAATGATGGGAAATAGAGACAGCTCTGAACTGGGTGTCCAGCATTCCACTTATATCTGTGCTGCTGGCCTCAGACCTCTTATTCATATGAGTCAGACAATTTCTAAGGGCTCTGCCTGCTTATGTTGTTCCATTTCTTCATAGCCCAGCCAGCTCACCTAAGCCACAAGAATAGTTTTACGAATGGATAGAAACAAGAGAGATAAGAGTTGTCTTTAGGGAGTCCCAGAGGAAGGTGGCCATGGGCCTGGTGGAGGAACTGTGGCTGGGAAATGTGCATGACACTTTTCCTAGGAGAGGATCTATGAACCATTTGTGGCCTCCTTTTGGAGCTGGGGAGAGATGCTCACCCTGAGAACAGCGATGGGAGCTCTGGGAGGGGTCCCAGGCAGGTATCCCATCATAGAGACTGGACCCCTCTGCCTTCCTCTTCCTACCTAATCCTGATGTGCTGAGCTTCTGCAATCTGCACCTTCATTTCTAGCCAGATCCTCTGACACACTTTGCAACTGAACATGCTCAATCATTCTAAAAAGTCCAGGTACCCAGGAGCGCATCCTTCCCTGAACTCTCTGCCCTGTTTCACTGATTTAGTAATAGGCATCTTTTTGAGTTTCCAAATCAGCCCTTGGAGCTCCCCCGCCCCAACTCTGCATCTTAGTCAGTTCCAGATGAATCAAGATGAACCACTATTCATGGTTCTTTTCCTTTCCTAGGAACCTTAGATGCTCTAGTCTCAGTAGACTCAGGCCACAAGTTTCAAGTCCTGTTAATCTTCATTGTTCATTTGGTTAGATTTAGAACCACCGTGGAAACACAGCTCTGCGTGTGCCTGTCAGGATGTTTGCAGAGAGGGTGAGTTGAAGAGGAAAGACCCACCTTGAAGGTGGGTGGCACCATCCCCTCCCTGGGTTAGGATGCTGCATAGGAAAAAATGAAGAAAGTGAGTTGAGCACCAGCGTCTGTCTCTCTTTGCTTCCTGACTGCAGATGCCATGTGACCAGCTGTCTTAGGCTCCTGCCACCCCAGCTTTCCCACTTGGATGGACTGTCCTCTCAAATCGTGAGCAAACAAGCCCTTCTACCTGAAGCTGGTTTTGTTGGGCATTTTGTCATAGCAATGAGAAAAGTAACCAATAGGATGTCCCAGATCTGCTTTCAGTTGGAATGGAAGCATATCAGGCTCTCAGTGGCCAGTGACAAGGCCTGTCAAGCCTGCTGGATGGGGCCCAGGGAGCGGTGTGTGAACCTAACTCCCTCTGACAAGTCCAGGAACTGCACCCTAGGGGCTGGCCAAGTTGAGGCCCAGGGACACTCCTGCTGGCAGGGCAGCTGGTCAGATTGATCTTATAATTAAATCAGGACTATGCCTGGCTGACCATCTGGGCTCCATCCCTGCTTGGCCTTTCATTCTTGGCTTCCAGGATGGGCCAGGTTTACCTCTGAGAAGGCAAAGGATTTACGGAGGGGCGAAAGGTTCATGGTAGCATCTCATGCAAGGGGTAATCTTGATTTAGTCTGTGCCTGAGGGAAGTTCCCTAAAGCTTAGTTGTCCACATCCAAGATGGTCGAAAGCTAAATGATGAGAGCTTAGGCAAGTGTCTTGAGAAATTAAAGCCTTCATTGATTTTGTCAATGGACTTCTCCATCACTAGGAAATATGGTTCCAATCTGCCAGATTCTCAGGCCCAAACCTCTGAGTCCTCCTAAATGTCTTTGCTTCCCTTACACTGAATGCTCAGTCTAGCAATAGAACAGTTAACTCTACCTTTAGGAAGTATTCCGAATCTGTTTCTTACCACCTTCTTGATGGTCCCCATATGAGCTGATGTGCTCACTCATGACATTGCAGTTGCTTTTCACTCCACTGGGTCTCCACTCTCACCCTGCAGTGTGATTTAGACAGCAGTTTGGGGGACAAACAAGCCTGATAAAATTTGATATGCTGAAAAGACGCTACAACTTTCTGCCTCACCAGAGCATAACCCGGAATCCTGTTTTCAGCTTACAAGGCGTCACCAAGTCCCCTTCCAACCTTCCTTCATGCTTTCTTTCTCATTTTCTTTGATCATTTTGTTCTGTAACCCTGGCCTCGAGCATACACCTTCTGCTCCCATGGGGACTCTGTCCTCCTCTTTCTGAGCCTACAAAACTTTCTCTGCAAGTCTATGTGACTATCCCTGATCTCTTGACAGTCTCTCTTTAGTTGTTACCTTATCCATGAAGCTTTTCCTACCTGATCTACATAAAATAGCATCTCCCCCCATTATATTCTATTTCCTTTCTTTTTCCAAATTTCTCACTCATCGCCCACCATAAGGCCAAGTCAGGTTCACAAGAGCAGGAGCTCTCATGGTGTTGTCTCCTAGACCACCACTCTGTGTAAAGGTGATTGAAGCACTGGGACATGACAGGTCTCCTTCATGCGTGCTGACTTGGTGACCAGGCCCCAGAACTTACAGTAATTAACTGCTGATGATCTGTCAGCTCCCTAGGAGGTATGTTATATGAGGTCTTCATCTTCTCAGCAACCTGGGAGGTGAGTAGTGTCACCTCACTTTGTAGATGGGGGAGTTGGGACTGAGTGAGCCAATTCTTTCTTACACAGAAAGAAAACCAGAGGTGGTCAGTGCAACCCCATGGGCACAGAGCTGGGTGCTTTGGTTTGCAGGGTACTTCTTCCCCTGAGCAGAGGTTATCACTTACGGCAGGGCAGGTATTGTGTTAAGTGGCTTCCCCATCTTTTTTTTCATGGTTACCCCATGAAGGCATTTTTCCTGCTCTTCCCTTGACTTATAAGCCAGGAGACTTGGTTAGACCTAAAAGGAGGGGTGGTGCAGGCAGGCAATCCCTTTATCTGCTTCCCAGACTTTGACAATGCAAAGTGAAGAGGGGACCTGGGAAGAAGCTCAGCAGCCCCATTCTTCTCCTTTTCTCTTTCTCAGGAGCTGAGGCCCAAGGGAGGAAGGCTTTTTCAGGAACTTTTAATATAGCAATTGCTCATTCACACCTTGCAGCCTCATGAGTCCCATTGACAAAAATACCCAAGGAAGGTGATCCAATTCTACTGCACATTGTAATCCCCAGACTTCCTGACTCTTCCCCAAGGCATCGAGGTGGTGACATTCCTATATTTTCCTGGATGCGTCCACAAATTGGAGGGCTCCAGAGAACAGAGCCAGCGTCCTTGGCCGCTGTTGCTCCAGTGTCACTACCACCTGGCTGCCGGCCCCACCATGGTGGCCCTGGTTTCCTGTCCTGGCTCTCAGTGATTTCCAGACATCTTGCATTTGAGTACTAAATATGCTTCTCATTAGCTGTGAATGAGTGGGTATTAATTTGCCTCCCTGCATTTTTAATTCCTTGTCTAAAAATTCACAGAGTGACAGTGACCTCATAGTGTTGTGAGACTTAGATGAGATTGCCCAGGCCAAGTGCAGAGCACATTGCCGGTGTGTGGCTGGTGCTCTTTTAACCAGCCGGTTGGATTTGAGTCATGTATTCAGTCGGTGCATCTACTGTACACAATGCCCCTTTTATTCTTGTCAGCTTTCAGAATCATCTAGGACTTTGTATTTATCTACCGTGTGTGTGTGTGTGTGTGTGTGTGTGTGTGTGTGTGTGTGTGTGTGTGTGTATTAACATATGTGTGTCTCAAGGTGGTTCTGGTCCCTCTTCACCTTTGAGAGAGTCAGGAAAGAGATCCACCCCTACTGTTTGAAGCATCTTGGAGAGGAAGGAGTTTTAGAAACTGGTAGGACAGTAGTTGTGGATGAAGGACTGTGTTGCTAATGATACAGCCGAGGGGTCTTGATTGGGTTCATTTTCTCTGCTAGTTAAAGAATTAAAAGGCAGAATTCTTACGTGCAACCGGTGGGTATGGAGAAGTCTCAAACATCTCAGACAGCACCAGACAGAATCAGCAGTTAAAGAAAGGAGATTATTAAGGATGAGGAAATACACACACACTACAGACGTACAGGGAGGGTGGGGGACATCAGAGGACACAGGACTCCTAAAGCTGAAAAATGCAGTCTCTTCTTGAGGGCCAGGTTTTAAAAGTCTCTGAAGTGTTTCCTCCCCTAATTTAGGGTTGGTCAGTCTGAAGAAAGTGAGCGCAGTTAATTGTCCTGGAACTGTTGTGTAATAAGTCCTGATCTGGCCTTTAACTGGGTGAGCTAGTCCATCAGCAGGGGCCTGCCAGTGGGAGACAAAAGCCAACAAAGCCTTCGTTTTAAGCTGCTAGGCTTTTGTCTCAAGGCAAGAGGCTGAGGAAGAAGTCAGCCATATTGGAAATTTATCCATCACCTTTATTATTAAGCCATGGCTCCTCTTCCTATCTGTCTGCCTACCAAGGAGTCTAACTCCTGCTCTCTCACTAAGATTTCTGGTCTCACCTGGTGCAGGAATGCTAGGCACACCAAGCCTGGATGGTTGGGTTGTGGACTGTGTAGGTGAGGTGCTTATCACCTGCTGCACTGGACTCTTAGTTGACCGGAATATGAATTGGGGCTTTGCCTCCTGAAATGGGGTAGCACTTAGCTGGGGTCCTAGCCTTGTTTCTGTGAACAGTGCCTGGCAGGAGATCATTCACCTAATACCCTTGGCATGTGAGGCTCTAGCTTAGCTTCCTGCCTGGTCTGGCTTCTTGCCCTACAAGGGGAGGAATTGCTTCTTCTGTAGGCTGGAGCCTTTCCCTGCCCCACTGATCTTTGATGCTACTTTCCAGGGATTTGCATGTTGGGCTTAAAGCCAAAATCAAGGTCTTTCCCAAACTAGCTCTGCCAGGCTACACAGGTTAGTTTGACTGTTATCAAGGTTACTTAGCGCAGACGAGGTTTTCTTATTTGTCTTCCTCTGAGACTTTGAATGCCCTCAGTTACATGGACAAGAAGGCAATGGTAACAGGAAGATTCTATTGATTGCAAGGCTCATTAAGGAAGGGCTGCAGCCACACAGAGGCTCTGCCAGCTCTTTGACTGTGTGACCTTGACCTACAGATGCAACCTGGGTCTCAGTTTCCATATTGATAAGTAAAAATATATCCCCCATTCGTGGGTAACTCCGCTGATGCAATAAACCAATCTAGCCAAATTAATACATCCAGGTTTAATAAACAGAGCAAAGCAACTTCTGGGTGACTCTTGGGAAGGAAGGAGAGGAATCACATGGCAGGTATGGTGACTAGCTCTTAAATACCCTGTAGGCAGGTCTTGAGCAGCCCCGGGGAGGGGCTGACCCTTGGTGGGCTTTCTGAGGGGCGAGGTCTGGAAAGGGCAGGTCCAGGGAGCTGCTGCTTGGCGCGCTGAGGGTGGGGTTTGGAATGTGGCTCCGAGCGAGAGATCCCCAATTCATAAGTAAAATGTAAACAGTAACACCCTTCTTACAGGACTTGCAGGTAAATTAATGATATATCACTTGGGAAGCACATTTTGGAGTACACAGCACACAAAGTAAGTCCTTGGTACATGCAGGGCACCACATACCCTTATTACCACTGTGCTGCCTTCAAGTACCTCTACATAGCTTGTTTTTGTAACCTTTGTATACTGTACAGTAGAGCAGAGATTGGACCCCGATCCTGACTCCCAAGCAACAAGATTTCCTCAGACTTAGAACCTGAGAGTCCTGTGGGAGTCCTTTGGAGCTCTAGGTCCTTGGGATAGGCTTGGCCATAGGGCTTCTGTGGGATTTGGCTCTAGACACTAGATGCTCTGGGATATGTGGGGCAGGGCATTAGGAAATAGGGGGCATTTTGAACAAGGGCCATTTAAATGAGGTAACTCATACCAGCTGCATAGAGGTAAAGGGGTCCTAGATTATCACCCTGTCTCTGCAGGACCAACAACATGGGTAGCTTGGCTGCCGCTGTGACTGATCGGTGTAGATATTCATTCATTCAATGGATATTTATTGTGTCTGAACCAACGTCAGTTACTAAGTATTGAGAGCCTAATGAGCTATGTAAGATGCCGAGGTTAGGCGAGGAAAGAAGGCGCAGTAACTCACAGCAGTTTTTCTTCTCACATGACTGTTGGCTCCTCAAAGGCTCAGCAAAACAGAGAGTGTAAATCTTCCATCACAGCAGACCTGGAGAGAGGCAGCTTTTCCTTAGTGCTGGCAGCCGTGCAGATGGAAGATCTTCCTCCTAACTCCACTACAAACCATTAAGCATCCAAAGCTCTGGCTATCGTTCAGGATGGAACAGGTACAAGACCAAAGAACCTTGATCTTCTCCTGATAAGGCAGTGATTTGTGGAAGCAGCTGGTTACTGACCTAAAGAGGAGTGTTGGGAGGAGGAGGTAGCCTGAGGGAACCAAAGAGAGTAATAGCCCTGGTGAGAAAGTCGGCGTGAGAGTGAATCAAAAGGATGCAGACTTGGCATTTACATATCATTTAAATAGCATGAATTTCACATGGAAACATGTGCTCTTCCCCGACAGCTAAGCTTAACTAGCCTGGAGACACTTCAGGTCTGGACTCCGGGGCTCAGGCCCTGGCACAGCTACTGCAGAAGGACAGATTAATAGAAAGAGATGTCTGGTGGGGTTGGGGAGGGGGTGGTGGGCGAAGTCTGGCCTGGCTCTGTGGCAGTCACACCCTTTGGGTCAGTTCCTCTCTTCTTGTAGCAGGAAGAGTCACAGGACAAGAGTACCCTAAGCACCAGGTGCAATTTCTTTCTTCCTTTCTTTTTAATAAATGAAATAATCCTAGGAAAATCTTTAGACATTAAAGACACGATGAAGTCATCCCAGTCTAGGTCTGGGCAACAGTTTTAATTCTGGGGTTTTATGGACAGCTATGGACACTTTCTACAGAAAAAATGGCTATAATATGGCATGTCACATATGTTTTCTAGAGATTTCAAACCTTCTGGAGTTAATCTTGGGTTAGATTAGGAATCCTTCTGGTGGAAGTGGTTGGCAAATGCTTACACACACACACACACACACACACACACACACACACACACACACACGGCATGTAGGGCACAGGTTGACGTAAGTGCCTTCCTTAATCACTCTCCATTTTATTTTTTGAACAGGGTCTCTAACTAAACCTGGAACTCATCAATTTGACTAGACTGTCTAGCCAGTGAGCTCCCGGCATCCACCCGCCCATCTCCCCAGCACTGGGATTACATTTGTGCACACCTCATTGTCCAGTGTTTACATGTATGCTGGGCATCTGAACTGAGGATCTGAGTCTGCAGCAGGCACATTACTCACGGAACCATTCCCCCAGCACCAAATCCTTCAACTTATGTCCCAGATTCTTCAGTATCTGCCCTGTATGGGTCTTTTCGGCATGGAATTTGGGGAGAAGAGACAGTCACATAGTTTTATTGAGGTTTTACGATTTGCCAGGTGCTCACTTAATCTTCACAAGACGAGGCAGGCATCACGACTCCTTTTGTAGATTCATGGAGATGGAGGCTCAAAGAGGATGTAAGAATGTGTCCCAGGGTCTCAGAGCTTTTGAGGGACAGATCAGAGACGAAAACCACAGCCCTCCACATTGGAACTCTTCTCTTTCATGAGGGCGGGAGGGGCCATTTTGTTTCTCAGTTGGACCCATGCAGTGTTGCTACTCTGTGCTCACTCCTGGCCCTGAACTAGATGGGATCTCTCCCCAGTAAGTATTTCACCCCATCACCATCCATGCCTCTTTGAACTGGGAGTTACTGCTGGGCACAGTCCAGGGTTCTGGCCTCTGTGGTGGACAGAGAAGAGGGTAGGAGCTCTAGGCCAGGCAGAGAAGGTCCAGCATGCTTAATTGGCTGGGAATATCTACACGGGGCTATCTGAGGACTCCATATCTAAATAAAGAGACCACTGGGGACCTTGCTGTTTCAGCTCCCACCCATAAAAACTTTCTCTTCCTTTCCCCACTTGCTTCTCCCAACAAGACCCAAGCAGTCAGGAACAGGCAAATGTCTCCACAGCTGCCACCCTTCGGTCCTTTAGAGTCAGGAATTCCATAGCTGGTAGAGTAGACTAACAAGAGGGCTAGCCTGGGAACCTGACTCCATTTCCCACTTCTTTGAGGAAAGGAGCCTCATCCTGTCAGACTGGTCTGCTCTGCAGAGGTCTAGAAATCTTGCAAGTCCCTGATGCCACAAGAAATACTCATTGTGGAGAGGTCAGCAGCAAATTAATTCACATTTTCTTCATCTTTTTCCTTGCCACCTCAGTGCCTGCTGCCCAGAAACACATCTTTCTGAAGGTAAGATTAGGATGTGAGGGTGAGGTGGAATAGAGGGAGGGCTTGACCAGTTTCCTGGGGACAGAGCATGGCAGACCGTCAGGAGGAGAAACTGGGGGTCTGGAATGGGATACCTGGGCAAGATAAGGGAAAGGTACTGGGTGAGACAGGTTGTACTTGCTGGTGGCTGAGAGCAAGGACTTTGCTGTGGTCATACTCTATACTATGGCAGCTTTTGAGCCATCTGAAAGCTGGGAAGTCCAGTTCTGGATGCACTTAGCCCTGAAAGGCAAGAAGACACATGTGCCACAGCAAAATGTGCCAGAACTTTCTCCAAGAGATGCCTTGTAGAGCTAGAGAGCAAGGCTCCCATCGTTCCTTTTAATTTAATTTTACTTTTGGGACAGGGCGCCCTGTATTCTAGCCTATCCTCAAACTGAATATATACCTAAGGATAGCCTTGAGTTTCTGATCTTCCTGTCTGTACCTTCAGAATGCTGAGATTATAGTCACGTCCCACCATGCTTGGTTTATGCAGTGCTAGGGATTGAACTCGGGGTCATGTGAGTGTTAGGCAAGTGCTCTGTCAACTGAGCTATATTGCCATGGCTATTTCTTGAGAGGCAAGGTAGGCAGTACCACTTGAGGGCTGAGAGTCTGGCTGGTCCAGACTCCCTGGCGCCTGCAGTAATGAGAAGTGAGTCTATGTATGAAGACACCAGGGCTGGCAAAGGTGGATGAGGTAGGAGTTAAATGAATCCTAGGCTGACTTTGTACTAGAGTCCCCTGTCCCATGCATTCTCCAGCTGTGTGGAAGACACTCATGTAACGGAGGAGATCCCAGAAGAAAGCAGAAATGCTTTCCACATGTCCCACCGTGTCTACATGGGACTCTTAGGCAATGGCAAATGGGCATACAGCCAAGGTGGTCCCTGATGCATCGCAAATGGGCAGCCCTGGTCTGACGAGCTTTCATAGCTTCAGAAAATGGAGTGTAAGGCCACCCCATTTTTATTTTGTAAAGACTAAAGTAATCCAGACAAGAAAGAGGGCAGAAAACATTGGTGTCTGTCAAAAATTTTATTTTTGTCGTTTCACACAGAATGATGTTAAAATAAATCCTCAGTAATATATATTTATATACTTATTTACTTGTGTCAGTATTTACAAAAGACTGTGGAGCTCTATGAAGTCTATGTACACCCATGATAAGGTGAACAGGCAATGTTCATTGAGGCACATATGTACACATATATGTATAATCTATGTACATACATCAGACCCTACTGACACAGGAACTCTCAGCTGCAGAAGTCCTGGGTGGGGCAGTGTTGGTGGGGCTGAAAGCTTCCAGAATATGTCAGCAAGAATGGTACATCTATACATCCTGTGCAATGCAGTTACAGCTGGTGTCTAAATTTTCATGAAGCAAACAAATAGTTAAATGACTTCCAACTCCCATGAGTCCTCCACACAAGTCCTGCTCCGCCTTCAGCTTTCATTGGTTCTCTGTCTGTTATCACCATGGAGACCTAAGTTCCCTTTCAGCATCATCCTTAGGAAGCTTTGCCATCAGCCTTGGAGTTCCTTTTCCTATTGATCCCAAAGAGGCTTATTTATCTTCCTCTCCTCTTTGAGTTTTCAGTGATTTTTTTTTAGAGACAGGACATGGGAGGGCAGCTGCAGAGCCATGCATGAGCAGCAAAGAAGCCAGTGGAAACCCTAATTAGTCTGTGCTGCATGAGCCTAAGTGAGTGGCCATTTCCACCCTGTGTGTATAAATAGACACGCATATATTTATACACTCACATATATAATATATATAATATATTATATATAGATATGTTCTCCAGAGACAGCCTATATAATAAGCACATAAGCGCACAACAGCCCCCACTCATGAGCTTTACAGCTCTGTCTTTAATGGAAACAAGAGAATCCTCCTTGCTTGCTGGCACCATTAATCCTGGCTGTTCCAAGATTACCCTCAGTGGGAGAGAGGGGTGCATGGATGCAGAAACCTAGGAAGAGGCCAATTTGGCTGGGGCACTGTTTGCTCAGCAGGCTGGAGCTCAATCATGGGACTTTCCAGCTTCCTGGAGCCCTTCAAATGAAGGAACCATCCAAGCACGACAACAAAAGGAAACTGGGTCGCTGGCTCCCACGTGAAGGCAGAACTGGGGCAAGCACAGAGCATGTTCAAACTCTCAGGAGCTGAGACTTACCCTTGCCAAAGCCACCCAGGCCTCTCTTCTTGCTTCTCTATTCCAGTTCTTAGCCTGGAGCTCGTGTGCTCCTTTCTAGCCTCACCTGGCAGGTCAATGTCTTTGCCCTACACTTCATGAATTCAGAAGTCAGTCACATTAGCAGCTAATACGGAAACTGTCTGCTAGCAAAGAATACCCCTAAACAGTCTCTTCCCTAAGCTCCTCCTTTGCTTTCTCTGCAGCCCTGAGTGTTTATGCAGTCAGACAAACAAGGCAGCAGTGTCTAGGGAGTCATTTTCAAGGAGAAGCAGGGCTTAGAGGCTTCTCACAAGGACCCAGAGACATGGCATGCAGTCCTCTGGGTAGTTACCTAAGGTCCTATCACCCAACCACATCTCTATTCCCCTTAATTAGGTAGCTGCTGCAGCAGCTGTCCACATTATTATGTAATCACACCTGCCCTATGCATCCGTCAGTAGAATGATGCAAGGACTTCTCAGCTGCACACTCATCTGGAACATATCTGACTATTTTAGGAGTGTAGAAGAGCACAGGCAGATTAGTTTCCATGCTGAGGCTCATGCAGGATGAGAGGCGGCCATATAGATAGGCCAACTGCAGCACTTACCAGCTGGTCATGCTAAGTCAAGGGTAAAGGCTTCTACTATGGGATGATGGCTCACTTCACCATATTGCCGAGCTTCTGGGAATGTGGGGAGATGACAGCCACCCCTGTATCGCCTCAACTGCTTCAGATACTAGTGAGGAATCCCTCCCACTTACTTCCAAGTAGAGCGCACACAGTCTAATGCAGGAGATGAGGCTGAGAAAGTGTTTCCCTCCGAGTTTAACACTGCCAGGCAAGATAGCAAGGAGGGCATGTTTAGGCTCCTACCCAGAAGTTTCTTGAATGGTGTATACAGCCCATGCCCAAGAAGACAAGTGGGTTGTAGTTGCTCTAGGCCTGGCCCTCTGCTACCACTAAGTGGACTCAACTGCATGCTGGTTTAGTTTCACGAATGGCCACAAAGCCCATTTTTTCATTCTTCACTGAGGATGTTTCAGAACGCAAGAAAGTCAAACCTAGGACTAACACTGACCAAGAGAAAACTAAACAGACCAGCCCAAGTCTCTGAGTGTTCTACTCCCCTACAGCTACAAAGTTGGGCATAACTTTTCAGGTCTTGAGAGATGAGGTTACAGCCAATCAAGGCAGACAGAATAAAGGATAAGAAAGCACCTGGCCCTGAGATCACACTTCCCTTTGATCCTTGAACCAGGCAGCCACCTGGCAGCGAAGGGAAAGAGGCGACCCTGAGCCTGTTCTTTTGTTTGAATAAATGCCTTCTAGATAGGTTCTTAAGCAGAAAAAGCACAGAGCTAGAGAGGTGGAAAAAAAACGCAAAAAAGGTCATGTTAAAATTCAAGTAAATGCAGCTTATTCCTTAGAATGTCAAATTTATTCCACACTAATGAAACTGAGATTGGTCAACATCTATTTGTGTAATTTTTTGAAATAATGGCATACATATATACATATACTATACATATATACACACAGGTATATGTATATATGGAAAACCTCTAATAACTCAGGACCAATTAACTAAAACCTTTATCGACAGGAATTAGTTGTCTTTCTATACTTTTAGTAGGAAGAGGCAAGCAAGGGCATCATCTGACAAGCTATGATGTGCCCAGACTTTGCAGCCAGTGTCATTCAGCCTGTCTCTTTGGTCTGCTACACTTCTGTTTCCATACACCAAGCACTGAGGTTTAGAAGGTTGACTCTGAGCCATGCAAGGTCTTCTGTCTTCTCCAAATGCTCTACTTAACTAAGGCAAGAGTTTATACTAACCTATTTAGGAAATACTGCTTCCCAAGCACAAAGGCTGAACCACATTTTTTCCCATCTCTCCTCAAGTAACCAGGATTGCAAAGCATCCAGGACACTCTCCTCCCTGAGATTTCCCAAGGTTAGACTATGCAAGGGTGTGTGGAGCAAAGTAGACTGAGAAGGATGGAATGGTCTCCTGGGGTTGCCAGCCTTCCCTAATTCCAGTCTGAACATTAATAGCTCACCTCACAGATGTTTCAAGAAAGGGGTCCCTTCCAAAGCCCTGGGTGATATGTGAAATATCTACACAGCTGCTCCCTGTAGTGAGAGGTGGGGTTTATTTTGCTAATGATATCCCCTGACCACCCACACCTTTGTGCCTGTCCACTTCTACCCAAAGCCATAAGACTCATTTTGCCTAAAGCTCTGATAGAGTTTCTATGGTTGAGCAATTCAGTCTGTTGTGAAGGAGAGTCAGAGGGCAGTCCCCAAATCTGCCCAAGTAACTGATCCCAGGTGTACACCTCACGGCTACATTCCCTCATATTCATCTCCCTGGAGAGGGCTGCAAAAGAATCAAGTAATGGCTTTTAGTGCATGGAAAGGATCTTCTATAATGGCTCAGGATGCTTTATTCTTATCTACCAGTAAGCATTCTCCTATAGGCTTCCATTACACCTGACAGACAAACACAAAGTCAACAAGATGGGCTGACATGAGGTCACTCAAATGCAAGGTTTCAGGGCCTAGAAGTTTCTAGGGTGCTGTTAAAGAACTGGTAGGAAGGTGAGGCAGTGCAAGAGGGGTACAGAGACACATACAGAGAGAGGTACACACAAGAAAGAGACAGTGTGACAAAGAATGCCTTCTCATGGGCCTTCCTCGTGAACACTGCACCTCTGTGTATATGTTCATTCCAGAAGGAGGTCAGACCTCAGCAGACAGGAATCAGTCATGTGATCATGTGGGAAGAAGAACTACAGAAACTGTGAACCAATGTCCAGAGGTCAAGGGCATTACCTGATGATCTATGTACTACCTATCATTTTTCAGTCCTGAGAACAAGATTTTGAAAGAGCTATTGCTAAAGAAAACAGTCACTATTGCTTTTATTGCACATTTCCTCTTTAAAAACATGAGACACAAACTATGAGGGATGGAGCTGAGTTCTAGGGGGAAGGGGAGCAGAAAGAAAGGCAAAGTGGACTAGGTAAGTTGAGGTGCTTGTAAGGGATTCCCTTACCCCTCCTGTCCCAGCTTTCTGCTCCACGGGGGGTGGGGGGGTGGGGGCTGGTCTCAACAAGGGCCAAGTCTGAGGGTAAAGATGATCATCACAATAACTACTAAGACAGCTCCCAGCATATAGCTCCTGCTGGTTGACTTGAGTGGCTAGTGATGTTAATGAACTAAGGTCATGAGTTTGAATCTGGGCAATGGAAACTTTATCAAGGCAAAAGGAACCTCTATTGTGTAATCAGGAGTAGCCTAGACATCAGACCCCTTTCAGGTCAGGTAGTCATCGCATCCCCCATGTACAGATTGTTATGACAGGGGAAGAGGGTTTCATAGGAGAGCTCTGTGGTCCTCCTCCTTCCTAGCTTAGCAAGTCAGAGCACTGCACTTTCCTTATGGCCTTCACATGCCGTTTGTACTTCCTATAGCTTTTCTATGGAAGATCAGTTTCCACCTCCTTTCCACTACTGGGGCTAGCACTGAATTCCCAGGCTGAGGATCTTTGGAAGAGCGGCCTTCTCTCACCAAGACTTGTCTCTCATACACCACGAAGTTCCAGGAAGGCACAGAGCCTTAACTAAATTAAATTTGGGTTCCTGAATTACATTTAATTAACAAATGAAAACTTGATTCTTGATAAATTTACTCAGAAAGTCAACAGCTCAGTTGCTTTCTCTTCCTGACAACTTCTCTGCCTTTCCTGGACTCTTTCCTTTCCAACCTCCCAGAAGCTCCAACTTTAAAAAAAAGTCCGAGGCCACAGAGGCATCTCACAAAGCTGGGGGGAAATTGGTATCTTGCTTGGACCACATGTCTGTTCTCTGCTCTTGTTGCCTCCTTTATGGAATCTTGAAGGGAGGGATAAGATACCCAGGACCATAGGGTGTCTTTGTGGGCTCCAGAGCCCACGAAGCTTGGTCCAAGGCTAGATGCGACTTTTAACTTGCATTTTGGATAAAGCCTTTGCCAAAATGCACTCAGGCCCTACCGGGTCCTCCTAGCAGGAAGAGGCAACTCCTGGGGCTCTATGATGCTGGATAATTTTACAAAGTGTTTAAATCTAGTGTTAGAATAGAGGATAAAAATCAGGCCCTCTAAAAATTGTGAATGCTCCTTCAGCCATAGGTTAATGTCCTTCATCACATTTTACTTCAGCTAAATTGGCCTGCAATTTTGTCAAGGCACAACAATTGAATGGGAGGCCAGGCTTCCCTGGGAGCTCTGGTGGGGAAGCATGCCTAGATTGAACTATAGGTGGGGATCAAGAGTTGACTTCAGTGGACTTGTGCCTAAGAGTGAGCGAAATGCCACGAGCAAGAAAAGTTGTCTCATTTTAGGAGCTAAGTCTACACAGAAAATCAATTTTCTGACCTGGCTCCAGACAAAGAGGTACTTTGGAAGGTTGGGTAATAAGTTCTTTTGGCTCAAAGAATGGTGGGGTATTTCAACCTGGTTTAGGGTTCAGAATCCTAGCGTTTCTTGAGCCAGCACTGCTTCAAGAGAATAGGGATAAATCTGGAGATTCCAGACATTTGGAGGGGAGTCTGAGTCACCTGTGTGGATTTTCTCTGAAGGAAAAGGTATAGTGAGGAGGCCCGTATTAGGTTGTTAGCTCTTGCAGGTCATTTCAGACACCCCGCACTCTGAGTGCTGTTTGAAAGAAGGTGAAGGGTAGCAAGCCCAGGAGATTCCAGTGCTTGATGTTGTGGCCCAACTTTCTGCTTGAAACCTCAGGAGTTCTCTCTCAGGAATGAGATTGGATGTCAAAGAAGCTCCTTGGAGAATACTGAGGGTTATTGATATGGGCAAGGAAAAGCACTTCAATCTGATCCCTTGCCTTTGTCCATCAAATTTTAGATTTGGAAGCGTAAGCATGATTAGTGATTCAATGTCTAAATTTTTCTTGTATTCTTGGGCATGGGTACTGTTTTTTTCTGTATCTAGTATAACTCTGTGCACTGTGTATGCTGAACTTTTGTGCAGAAAAAATTACAAAGTATCATTTATGTACTTGTATGTATATCCATTGTCCCCCCAGTTTGATTTGTATATTTTGCATATAAGTTGTATGCTGTGTATTTGCACATGGGGTAAATACATCTCTTGCAGATATTCTGTGTTGGTATGCACAGTCTATGTTTGCGCAGCATATGTATGTTTTGTCTACCTTTTATTTGTATGATTTTTATATTATTTTGGCCCATATGTATTTTGCATATATGTTGCATATTTTATGTTTGTGTGTGACAATGATGTGTCATTCATTTTAGGATGCATTGCGTGTGCACATTTTATGGTTCCCAGGCCAAGGATTTTGTGAATAGATAACTTCCCCTGACTTAGACCTGCATGAGTTGCTTTAACCTTTGACCCTTCAAAGTGTGTCCCTCCCACCCCATGTCATGAAGTTCAGCACCGCCTCCCACAAAGGAGAAGAAGAGAAGCACAGAGGCTTTGTGCCCGGCATGGGATGCCCTGTGGTCACCTGGGGATGTGGGTGACCAGGAACTAAAATGAGCACCCTAGACTAGCACCCTTAACTGGTGCCCCCTCCTCTAAGACAACTGTAGATACCAACTAGTGAACAGTGATGCCTGGGTTGGAATCAATACCGAACAGCCTGACCATGATTCACTGTGTTTGGGGAATTTAAGCCACTGTGTCAAAAGGCAAAGAAACCCAGCATGAAGAGGCAAAAGCTGTCTCCCACAACTCTTTCTAGGACCAACACATTCTCTTCTTTGAGGCTGTACAGTGATCATTCATTCTTTACCTATTCTTGGAGTGGGGGTAATTCTTTACCCATTCATTGGCTTTTTTTTTTTTTTTTTTTAAAAAGGGCAGCTCTTATTACCAGTGTGCTAGGGAGAGAGTCTGAGTTTAGTAATCAAAATGATGCTTTGGGCCATGCAGAGAATCCATCCCTTGGTTCTGGAATTTGGAAATTTCCACCAATAGGAGGCTTCCTTTAAGTCTAGATCAGCAGAATCTGGTCCCAGGGAGTTTTACTCCTTGGTTTCAAAGCAAAGGATCCATTCTAGGGACAGGTTCATGAAAATGATGGATGCAGAGCCAAATGATAGCGAACCTAACAGGGGAGAGGATAATAATGGAGATGATTAATGGGATGAATTGTAGAGAGGAGGCCTGGGGTGGGCCTGGCCCAGGACAGCTGGAGTTGTGAGGGCTCTAGGACCCTTGTGCACTCAGGAAGACAAGCTTCAGCCATGGGAAACTGAAGCTGCAGCACATGGAGGGCAGAGAGACAATTCTAATGTCTAGGAATCTATGAACACTGGAGTGTGTCTGAGGCAATGACAGCAAACCCAGGTCCAGTGGGTTTTACCATACCCATTGGGCTTCTTATACAACCAACCCACCAAGCAATGGATTTGCTCCTGAATCTGAACTCCAGAGAATGAATATATATATGTGTGTGTATATATAACATACATATACACACACTTGTGTTTGTATATATATATTCTAGTGCACATAGTCAAACACATGCATAAATTGCCCTGTGTCAAAATATTGCATAAGCTTATACAATGTTCAAATGCAATTTTTCTATAGCTTACTAGAGGAACACATGAGAGAGAAAGATAGATAGCTAATATATATTTATATACATTGAACCCACAGATCTGCCTGTCCTCAGGATCAATGCCCTGGTAAGCTTTGTAGTCATGCCCATGACTAGATTAATTCCTAAGGTTCAGCCATGTGAGTGTTTAGACTCTGCTTTTTCTGTTCATTCTCCTGGTGTGGCAGGGTCTTTGCTCTCACTGAAAGAAGAGAGATGGGTGGACTGGAGGGCCAGCCAGAAGTTTTGGTTCCCCATTCCAAATAGTCTATTTGCTTTTCCCTGATGGAGGGCTTTTGCCTTCTGATGGGGAAAAAAAACCCTAGTTCAATACCATCCCAAGGCTATTAATACTCTACGTATGAATACTGTATAGGCTACTAGGAAAATAGGTTATCTTCTGTGTTTTAAATATTGAGATTCATGCAGTGAACACCCATGCAGCTCTATTGCATGACTGGTATACTCCACTGCAGTGTAGTGGAGCTGGGCCACACCATCGGGAAAGCAGATGTCTGCAAACTCCAGAGTAAAAGAAGAAATCAAACATGTTCTGTGACCCTGAAGCTTGCAAAACAATATCTGAAGCTGAGAAGTCCCTGAATTAGGTAGCTTCTCTCCATAGGCCTAAGGGAACAAATGTAAAACTTGACAACTCATATTTGGTCATATTAACTGTCCCTCCCCCCCCCTCCCTGGGCTTCCCTCACATCGACACTGCAGAGAAAAAGCAGAATGCAGCATTTCCGTTACGAAACATAAGCCTCCGGAGCATCTAGTCGGCAACTGCAATTCACAAACCCCAACCTGTGACAGAGAAAGTAATTCCAACACACAGGACTGTGTGTTCTTTTCAATGCAAAAATGGGACTGACCTTTGGAGTAGTTGCCAGAACTTTCAAACTAAGCCCTGATGGTGTTCCTCTGTGAAGGGGTAGGTGGGCTGAAGTGGGGTGGTAGGGTGTGGCAGGGAAAATGCACCTGCCAGGTGTGTTTGCATTTAGTTAGGAAGTTAGGATGGTGTTGATATGATGGATTGTGTGTGGACTATGAGTTGGCCGCATTGTGCCAATCTGAGATGCTGACTCCATAGGTGACTCCCATCTTTAGAAACCTGTAAGTCAGTGATGAAGATTTCTTGAAAGCCATGATAAATATTCTGTGTTCTAAATCAAAAATCAAAAGGTCAAAAGTCACTTGCACAACTATTGCTTTCCATGCAGAACCAGATGCACACTTTAGAACACTGACTACAATGCAGGCTATTATGCAACATCTGCATTAGTCCTGTTGAGCTGTGAGTACATTAATAGGTTTCATCAGACATCAGTTAACATTTTGGTAATATTCACATAGTTTGTGTTAGCCAGTGTACAGTTGGCTGTTTTTAAGTTCTCCTCTCTAAAGTCCTCATTACTGTTGTTTACTCCCTCCTGTATCTCCATGTAATCAGATTTACTTATGGTAGAGGCACTTCTACTTTTCTTTAGGTCAGGGGAGGACGGGATCTTTGGACAGCTTGTCACTTGCAAGTACTGGGCCTGTTCCTCTCCCTCTGTCTCCCGATGGTAGAAGTAGTTGAAATTAGACACTATGACAGGGACTGGTAAGGCAATGGTTAATACACCTGCAATTGCACACAGGGAACCCACTATCTTTCCCCCAATGGTAGTTGGAACCATGTCTCCATAGCCTACAGTTGTCATGGAGACGACTGCCCACCAGAAAGCATCCGGGATGCTGGGGAATTGGGAATCTCGCTCATCAGCTTCTGCAAAATAGACAGCACTAGAGAAGAGGATGACCCCAATGAAGAGGAAGAATATCAAGAGGCCCAATTCCCTCATGCTGGCTTTGAGGGTCTGACCCAGAATCTGCAGACCTTTGGAGTGTCTGGACAACTTGAAAATCCTAAAGACTCTTACCAACCGGATGACACGGAGAATGGCCAATGACATGGCCTGCTGGCCTTGCTGGGCGTCCTCTGGCTTCTCAGCTAACTCTGTCCCCAGGGTTATAAAGTAAGGGATGATAGCCACAATGTCAATGATGTTCATAATGTTGGTGAAGAAGCCAGCTTTGCTGGGACAGGCAAAGAATCTCACCAGAAACTCAAAGGAGAACCAGATGATGCAGAGAGTCTCTACAATGAAGAAAGGGTCAGTGAAGGAGGTGGACTGCTGGTACCCGATGGTGCTGTTGGAGTAGGTGTGGAAGGTCACCCCACCACCATGCATGTCCTCATTCTCATCCCGGAAGATGGGCAAGGTTTCCAGACAGAAGCTGACGATTGAGATCAGAATAACCATGACGGATACAATGGCTATAATCCTGGCAGGCCCTGAGCTCTCAGGGTATTCAAAGAGAAGCCACACCTGTCTCTGAAACTCATTTTCAGGCAGAGGACGCTCTTCTTCCTTGATGTAGCCTTCATCCTCCCGAAACATCTCCATTGCTTCTTCTCCTAGCTCATAAAATCGGATTTCTTCAGAGAATATATCTAAGGGCACATTCACAGGTCGCCTCAACCTGCCTCCAGACTGGTAGTAATACAAAATAGCATCAAAGCTAGGCCGGTTGCGATCAAAAAAGTACTCATTTCGTAGGGGATCGAAGTACCTCATCCGCTTCTTGGGGTCCCCTAAAAGGGTCTCTGGAAACTGGGCTAAGGTCTTTAGCTGAGTCTCAAACCGCAGGCCTGAGATGTTGATCACCACCCTCTCACAGCACTCGTGGTCTGCCTCTGGGTCATAGGTGTCCTGTGGGTGCCCAGGGAGGGCAGCAGCCTCGTCCACTGGGTCTCCGGTAGCCACTGTCATAATTGGGCTGAGGAGAGTACTTTACTCTATGCCTTCCAGCTGCTTGCAACAGGGGGCTCAGGGTGTTGGTAAGTGGGCCCCAAGAAACTCAGAAGCATTAGTCTGTGCTCCTGCAGGAGAGCCCCAGAGCCCTCTGAGAGCTGGAGACACAGCCTCGCTTGGCTGAAAGACAGAGGCAGGTAAAGACATGAGACCACCAGTCATTGGCAACCCGATATGAGTTGTACTTGATGTCCCCCATCTCTCAGCCAAGAGTTCGGAAACACAACCATACCATTACCCCTGCCACTGAAGCTACTTTCACCTTGTAACTTGTCTAGGGATCGGTAGGGTTCAGGGAACAATCTTTCAATTATAGAGTGGCCTGCACTGGAGGCAGGTAGCTGAGACAGGCTCCTGTGTACCACACAGCATCCTGGGACATAGCTCCATAGGAGGAGGTGAGGAGGGAGCACTCTGCCAGGCACTGCGCTAATGTTTCGCCAACACCTGCATCACAAGAGGTACTCATGGTAGGGTGTTTGGGGCCTGGGTCTTCGTCCCTGATACCACCCCCAATGACTCTAGTTGGCTGTTATTGATTGATTGATTTACCTGGCCAGACAGGAGCCTGAGGTTCTTTTCCTTGAAGAGCAGATCAGATGGCACAGGAATCCTAGCTACACAAATAGGCAGCTCAACTCCCCATCACATCTTCTCACTTGAGCTGGAAATAATGGTGAGTCATTCTGAGCAGGAGGGCAGGCTCCAGGTCCTGGAGGTGTGCTCTAGGACTGGATAGGGCTGGAGGAACAGTTTGATGCTTGGCCAGGGGCATTCAGGACTTGAGAAGAGTGAAGCCTGGGTCTGAAGCCTTTGGAAGGAAGGAGGTAAGACGCACAGCTCAGCAAAAACCAGAGTCCTCCTGGCTGTCCTCAGGAGGTGTGACGTTGCCTGGAAAACACAGCAGCAAGGTGGAACCCAGGGCTTTCAGGCAGCGGGAACCAAGACTTAGAAGGACTCTGGCAGATCCCCTCTCTGCAAGTGGCAATCCCCCATGCCTACTTTTCATGGTGGTAGTGGCCGAGAACTCCCATGGACCCTCCTAGCCTCTCCAGGGTAAGCCTTTCTTCCTATTAGCTTGAAGCGCTTTCTCCTCCTAGTCCTCTGCTGCCACCCGGAGCGACCCAGCTTTCTCCATCCCGGTGTCAGAACACCTATCTCCCAAAGGGAGGGTTTTCCCCTCTGACCTTAGCCTGTCCCGGTGAAGAAGCAATCCTTCCTCCTCCAACACACACGCCTACCCAGCTAGAGAGACCCCTGCACACAGCCAGATCGCCTCTGTAGAATGCTGGATAGCCGGGGTCGCTGAACTTACTCTCCCTCCGGGATCCCTGGGCCTCAGGCCTTGCTCTGGGTTGGGTGGCATTTGAGCTGGGCAGGCACTCGACCACTGATTTCTTCCCAAGAGAAAATCCCTCACATCTCGGCAGGGAAGCACAGAACAAACGCTCAAGCTGTTTGGCTGTGAGGAGGATTGGCTTCACGGAGAGGGGGAGCCTAGAGGAAGCTGGCTTCCGGGCTGGCCCCCTGCCGACCCAATCCCTCCGGCCCCAGGGCCGGGAGGGGTCTGGGCCCTCTCCCATCGCCCCGGGCTCCGGCCCGGGATTCCGCCGGGCGCGCTCCCGCCGGAATCCGCGCGGCTGACCAGAGCCTGCAGCCGTCGGCCAGCTTGAGCGTGCCACCTTAACCCCTTCCTGAGCAGAGCCGTGGGCTCCCGCTGTGGGCCCGAGGACAGCCTAGCTGGTGCCTGCGAGGTCCAGCTGAGGGACCACCCAGGCTCGTCTCCACCTGAAAACACAGGAGCCTCAACTCTGAGGGTGCAGAGCAGGCTTCGCCAGGCAGCTACCCCAGATTGAGCTTCCTCTTAGGCAAGGGG